>VZTE01003395.1:0-31496 GCA_013397775.1 Eulacestoma nigropectus
GCGGGGGACCCTCAGCACCAAGATCTGATGGACAGCATCCACGGAACATCACTGGCATCCACGGAGCGGTGAGTTTTTCTTCTTAATCTCTCTCTGTCACTGTTTTTCTCTCCCGCAACTAGCTCTCTTCTTTCTCTTATTTCCTGTTAAAGAAATTCCACAGCATTAACTTGGTGTACGGTCCTGTTTGTGCCTTAATTCAGGCAGACTAACACACTAATAATTTTATCTATCACTCTAACAAATTTAATAACCAGATCATAACCATGACCTTTTCTCTCGTTTGCCTGAAAAGATTTTCTTCTTCCCGCTTAGGCGATTGCTCGGTTATTTGTGAGTTCTTCCTCCATTAGTACTCAGTATGGTTCTAGTATTTCATCTTAATAAAAAGCTCCACAGGCTTTTTGCTCCAGTAGTACTAATCACTTTTTCCATTCTACTTTCACCTTTTTTTTAAACAAGTGCTGACCTGACATTAACAGTTCACCAGAACAGGAGATCGGTAGATCAAAGCAGATGGTGCTGAGAGTCCTGAATTGCCAACCTTGCTTTGAAAGTTTCAGAGATACTTTAGACTACGTGTCTTCTGGACTGTGCATCCCAAAAACACAGTCCAAAGCTGTCCAAAAGATCGGTGGGTTTGGACTCTCACAGTTCCATTAAAGAAGAGCGGTGGGTGAACTACCAGTCTGACATTCTCCAAAAACTATCTTCCAGTTTATATGCTTGGTGTAAATCAACACCTGCCAGGACATAATGCTTCAAAAAACCAGTTACCCTAAACTGAAGTACTAACAAATGTGCAGGCAAACAATCACAAGGTAGCAATGAAAGGGAAGAAAAAACTTCCCAGACTATAAACACCACAACCTTAGCAAAGAGATAGATGCACTACTATAACAAATTAGCTTTTGACATGGATTTTGGTTTTGGAAATTTAACTTGAGGCAATAAACTCTTACTTTCTAACCTCCATGTATGATTTTCTTTTAGTTCAGTCAGTCAAAAAACAATCTTCAGTACTCGTAAACGCCTTTTCTTGCTGGCCACTTCAAGATTTCAGTCATGACTCTATTACACGAGTTTTGAACATAGTGATCATTCAAATCTACTGACCTGTCCAAAATTTCACTTCCATTAGTGTTTCTCTTATTTGACTAGATATTTACAGTTATTTACAGTGGGAAGAACAAAAAAAAGAAAACTCAGAAAAAAAACCCATAAAACCACCAAACCCCCTCAGGGCTCAAATCAGAATTGCATTTTGAAGAGAAAGTTGGTTTTTTTCCCCTTTTAATTGAAAATTATTATTTTATTACTCCATTTACTGAAGGACAGAGTAACAAAACCTTCAGATTTTTATGAAGCCACAGAATTAAAAGACTGCAACTTTTTTTTAGTCCAAGGTTTTATTAATCCAACTGTACAAATCTCTCATTATTAGCTTAAGAGAAGGAAAAAAATCAACAGCAATATGAAGTGTTTAATGTTGCTATTTTGCTAGTAAATGCTATATGAGATGAAACTTATTTTTGTGAGAGGCATCTAACTCATACCCAAGACCAAGCTAAGCTTTCTGCTCTTTCATAACTGGGAAACTTCAGACTTTCAATTTGTAAACCAAAGCCTTCCCTGGTTCACCCGGAGAATTAACATAACTGGTTAGTTCAAGTTTTTTGTGAAACTTTCAAGATAGAGAATATTTAAAATAACATCTAATATTCTTTTTATTTTGTGGCAGATGTATCATGGAAGTTGTTTTTATTCAGACAGTTAGTGCAAACCTGCAATTCATCAAGTCTCATTCTAGTGACTTAATGTTTGCTAAATACCCATTTCAAAAACTGAAAATACTTGGAATTTACTACATGTGGTAAATTCCAAGTCTTTGTTCATGTCAGAGTCTATTACACTGATTTCCTATCTTTTAATTTCATTGCTGGGGTATTTTCATAGTTTATGCAGATATCCAATGCTTTCATCTCCTCCTCTCGTTTTTTTTTTCTTTTTTAGAAACACAAAATAGGTAGTTAATTTTTACAGAAATTGTTATTGTAGAATCCATCATGAAAGCTGTATTTAACTTTATATTTGTAGCACGAGGAGTCTTTTTTCAAAAACACCAAACTCTGAATAACTGTTTTGATAGAACAAAACCATCCTTTTTAATGACCTCTATGTAACAATCAACTAGCCATTTACTGTACGAAATAGATGCAAGAAGATAATTTACATGCAAAATAACTAGTGTTGTTAAAATGGCATCCATTTTTCAATCTGTGTGCTTTTATCACAAATGCATAAAACATTCTTGAAAATGTCTGAGGTACCCTGGAAGCTATTTGCAAGAGATATTATCCAATGTCATACGTAAATACCCTGTGCAGCATGAAAAAAATTTGTCCATCAAGCAACGTATAGGTTCTTCCTTGCACTTCAAACTTTAACTATGATTTCCATATTACTGTTGAATCAAAGTTAGACTGTATTTATACTTGTCTTCTGAATAACCCAATTTTCTTCTAAGCACAGGGACAAAGGAGGTTTCAATAACTCTCTAATAAATTACTGTAGAACAGTAATGCTATTACTGAAATAATTCCCATCATGAAAGGTGATTTAAGTGTGAAAGCAGTCCTAGGAATGGCTTCAGATCCTCTTAATTGGGTATCGTCAGTAAAATCAAATACAACCTGAAACACATATCCTAGACAGTGCAAAAACACATTTTCATTTTCTTTTTCTGATTTGTATATAGAACGATGCTTCAATTGCATGCCTACAAAAACAATATAAAAAGCCAACTTAGTCACAAAAGACTCTTGGATTAAAAAGTCCATGTTTTACTAAAATACAGTAAAAACAAACATCCAGCTCATCAATCAGTGTTAATCAGGATACTTCCACTGAGGTCAAATTTATGCTAGTTAAGAATCCAGCCTTAGATTTAATGATCTTATTGGCAATGAAGCAGAAAGATAGGTTTACAAAATCCACCGCGAGGAAATAGAAGAAAAATAGAAAGAAAGAAAGAAAGACTCTGGCAGCAATCCAGCATTCGTAACTGAACTAATGTTCAATTACTGTGAAATGCTTTATGGAAATAAATGTTAGTTCTACACGAATCCCTAATGAGTTCATTACAATCAATGCTATTAAAACAAAGTGCTACTAATATGCCAAACAACCATGATTGCAGTTTCATAAACTAGTGTTTAATATCCATCAGAGATTAAAAAATATTTCTGTAATAACTAAACATAATGATGTGTCTAATTTGAAATTATAACATGGATGATAATGTTAATTAGTCTTGCACACAGAGTGACGTGTAAAAAA
This sequence comes from Eulacestoma nigropectus, assembly GCA_013397775.1. Classification (NCBI taxonomy): domain Eukaryota; kingdom Metazoa; phylum Chordata; class Aves; order Passeriformes; genus Eulacestoma; species Eulacestoma nigropectus. Next base: position 3,340 of record VZTE01003395.1, read on the forward strand.
CAACAGAATACCTAAAGGTTACTGAAGTATCACAAAACTACTCTTACGATGTTTTACATCATCAGAATAGGAAAATCATAAAATCATTACATCATATAATCATTAACTTGTTTTCATTTAATTTTTTTCCCCAAAGCTGAAGTGTTTATGAACACATTTATTTGCTTAGAAATTTTTAGTTAGTATAGTACTTAAAACATGGAATTCAATCACCACTTTCAGATTCCTAAATGACAGCTAAAAAACCAAACAATTAAGTACTTACACAAATACATGCTATTAATATATATCAGTTCCCCATAAGGGGGAAAACCATGAAATTATCTGAAACTGTTCAGCCTGAATGTTCCCAAGGGTCTTTCCCAACGGAGAACAACACATTTTTGTTAAAGTTTAATGGGTGATTTTATCTGAAAATGTATTTACAAAGCAGTTGCACAGGCACCACAGTAAGTACTGAAATTTCCCTAATGGAAAAGGTTTTACTTAAAACACACACACCCCAGCTTAGCGTATCTGAGGAGTTAACAGCTGAAGCAGCATCAGAAAGACAGTATCTACACAGAAAATGGTGCCACTCATACTATACATTCTAAGGGTCTGTGTTTTTCAAGAAACCTAACAGTTGACTATCTCATTTGGAATTATTTAAATACCATCCTCACAGTTTGAGTGGAAAATTACCAGTGAGCATTTAGGACATATATATGTATACACACACATATATATATGTACACACATATGTACACTGGTAAGAATTAAATATCTATATAGTCACCTGGATAAAGAATCATTTTTATAAAATCTGTGATAAAACCACAGTTTGCAGGCTACTAGTAATAGTAACAAACTATTTCATTTAATGTCTTTTCTTTTTTTCTTGGTTTCACCTTTAGTTAGTCGAAATACTCCAACATTCTGACAAAGACATGCATATATTTCCACCCTTCCCCAGACATCTGATGGATGCACTACCTTTTACAGCAATCTCTTGTGGAACCAAGTTTTATAGTTCTATGCTCCAATATTAGAACCACTGCTTACAAGATTGCTTTCTTGTAGATTTTACTCCCATAATTATTTTAACAAATACTGTAACTTTTTTTTTTCTTGACCTAATTTTTTTTTTATTCTAACACTGTTTCTTCAAAAACAGGCTTTAAAAAATTACCACATAAGCAGGCATGGACCCTCTTCCCCTTTGCTGAATGGAAGGTAGTGCTGAAATTCCTGAAAATCAAATGAAAATGTGACAGACAGCAAAACTGCACCATTTTTAGACAAGTTCTCTGAATGGACAAATGTATTGCATGCATATACTAAAGTCATAAAAACAAAAGTGACGTTAGACAAACACCCTCCTTTCAGCAAAACTCCCTTCTCAATCCATGAAGAGAACAAGTGGCACCTTTAAACATGACAAGCATCCCATGTAAGAATTAGATGAGTAAAGCATATGGAGGAATATATCAGAGAGTTCCCACAATCTTTGCATGCCAGGAAAGTCACGTCTGATTTCATTCCAGAGTCAGACATAGAAAGTTACTTAAGAGGGACTGGAAAAGGCTAAGGAATGAGACAAGAGACTTTCTCACAGTTGTGTAACCAGGACCACAGTGTCCACAACACAGAATAGCAACCTGGTGACTTCCCACTGTTCCAGCATATCCATGAAACAGAGACAACAGGGCTCCCCTGCTTTCTGCTGGCACTGACATCAAATGCAAAAGGTGGATTCCATATCTATTACCTTCCCTTCTCTCATTTGCATACTTATCTCACCTGCTTTGTACAGCATAAATTACATCTGCAGATTTTCCATTCTGTACAGATTACTAAGTCTGGGAGGTGAGCGATAAAGTAACACCACCTCCTTCCTTGTCCCGTGTTTTGTTTTTAAAGCCAAACAACGTTCACTGAAAGGTTAATGGTCAAGTTAAAACCCAAAACTCTTTGAGGGAAATTGAACATACATCACTAAGATTTCCATTTTTAAAGGCTTTTAGTCACGCATTTTACACATTAAACTATAACTGAATAGAATACAAGCTTCTTATAACAATATATGAAACTCAGGACTCCCTGCCTACAGCCAATTGCTAGTCTAACAAGTTATACTATCTCTCCTATAAATCTGCTCCTTTTTTGCATCGTAAATGAATTATTTGCTGCACATACAAAGACTGACCAAAAAAGATGTAATTTTCTTACTGAAACCCTCTATAATTGCCAGCTAATATTCGCTACTGAAAATCAAGAAACATGAATCTCTGCTTCCTCAGACAGGGAAGTTAATTATATCATTACTTTCTACCTTCTTTGGCACCATACTGGGTTTGTGTGGCAAGGTTTCAGTAATGAGGTGATTACAGAAACAATTTCTCTGGAAGCTGCCACAAGCTACCTCCATGTCCCATGGAACAAATGCCAGAGAGCTCCAAGATGGACCCCCTGCTGGTCAAATCTGAGCCCAGCAGCACCAGTGGTAATGCCTCTGGGATAACAGATTTCAGAAGGGATTAAAAACCAACCCTACAAAACTCAATGATCTTACCCAGTTATTTCTTCTCCTCTTTGGAAAGTTGCTATGACTCAACTACTGAGACAAAAGGAGTGTGAAATTAGTTGGTATGCTGGGAGCCCCAAGTCAAATCAGGCAACTGGGGCTTTCTCACCAAGCTTTATTATTATTATTTTTATTATTACCAGGAACTGGGTTATCCTATTTCAAACCTACCCACAAAGGAAGAGCACTAAGAGAGTATCTCTGTCCAACAAGGTTCCCCTGCCTTTGGTCAGAACTCATTCAGAGACAATTCATGAGAATAACAGAGATAATTGTAAATAATATGGACTTACAAGAATGTTCCAACATCCAGTGACAATGAGCGAACTTCTAGGAGTGATGTATCTCAAAACAGATCTCTTTTTATTAAAGGACTGAAAGAAAACAAAGCAAAAACAACAAAAAAGAGATAAGAAAGAAGAGGTGAGATTCTTGTAGAGTAGAAGTTACTTTCTTCTAAGTAATTAGCGGTACACTAAATTGTCTACAGCAGCTGATGCTGCCTATAGCTTTTATCACCTTAATTGCAGAAACCAGTGAAAATTCCTCCAATCAATACAATTAAGAAAATGTAGGAGATGGTTTACCCAATGTGTGTATCTACAGTCCTGGATATTGTGTCTTTTCATTAAGTCTTGTGTGCTACCTTTTGTAGTGATGTAATACAGAAGAACTCTAAAACTGAGCTAACCAGAACACAGCACATTTGAGCACTACTGGCTATGCTAATCATTGCCGGAGCTAAATAATTCTGTTTCCAGACAACATTCAGATCTGACCAATACAGACTATTTTCAGATGCAGAACACACATTACATTTTTTCCCCTCACTCAATGCTCTTCAAGTTTAAAATTGCCTTATGCAACAAACGTAGTATACTGAGTGATTGCAAATTGCCAGAAGATTCCAAGTACACTTCAAGAGCTGTTCAGATACACCAAAAGCTTTGAAAACTGCTTTTCTTAGATCTGTATTTATACACAATTTTTCCAAATTATATTCTAGAATTGCTTCTTCTGTTAGAAATTTAGGCTACGTATTTTCTAGTTAAAGATGTAATTAGCACTGCATAAGGACAAAAAGCCCTTCTGCAAAGGACTAGGATGCAGAAAGTGACTTTCCAAACTGAAAAGGATTTTAATGATTCAAAATACCCCCAAGTAGTCTTCTCAGGATAGTCATTTCACAACACAAACAGGGAAAATGGTACCATTTAAAATTAATAACAGTCAGAATACTTGTTCCGGTAACTTGATGTAAAAAAATGGAACATTCTGTAGTGTTGAAATTCCTCTTTTTCTCTCCCATCGTTAGGGGTTTTGTTCAAAATTTTATTTGAAGAAAATGTTTCATTGAATGCAACTTTTTTCTTTCTCAATCCCGGTAGCCACTCTTGCAACACCAGCATTTTTGCACCTGTGATTTTGATGAGGTTTTAAATTACAACTCTGTTATTGAGATTATGCATATGAAAGGCCACTACACCACAATATATTTTTGCCGTTCTTAAAATGCCATTAATATTTAAAAAACAAACACTTACTTCAAAACTTCTTTCAAATTGTTTCAAACAACTGTTGCTACTCCTTGAAAGATCAGAACTATCATCCTCATGTGAGGACATCACAAGGGTGACACAGACAAATGCCAGAGAAACAAGGTGTCTTCCCTTTTGCCAGTAGTATTTTCAGTGCAACAGTTCCTTTTTTTTCCCTCCATTTTCTCTTGACCAATATTCATTCACGCTTCAACTGAGGTTTAGGTTTCAAACTACTGGGTCTGAAAACAGCTTCAGGTAAAACAGCTATTAAGGGATAACTTCCTTTTGCATCCTCTAGTTTTTGATCAGAAATGATATTCTCTACCAAAATCACCCATATAGTTATTACAAGAAAAAAAAAAAAATCTATTTTTTGCAGTTTTTCTGATGGAACATCATGTAGAGAAAGCATTTCCAGTTGGATCTGATTGCACATGTAAATTAAAACAATTTCATAGAATTAGATGACTACGTAAGGTAAAACTCTCTATGCTTTAGAACATTAAACAGATTTGCAACAATTACCTGGAGAAAAATTAACTTCTTTTTTTAATTTGTGTCAACACCCTTGCCGTTACGAGAAGCCCAACAATACCACAGCAAAATTTTAGGGGAAACAAATCTGTTTAAAAAAAAAAGAGATTCCTAAGGAAGTTGTTAAAAACTAGGAAGCTTAGAAGAAAAAGATCTATGGGAAACATCTGAAAAAACCTTTTAAAATGCTAACTGTTCAAGTTTCTACATACTATTAGTAAAATTGTAATTCTTAAACTGAGACAAGTATAAACACAGAAATATAACCACATAGAGTATTTACGGACAGAAAAAATATTTTCTGGGCTTCCAGAATCATGGAACACTTTTAAGAAAAAATGGCAGGAACAAAATAAGTGCCTGTAATTATAATAAGTTTCTCTGCTGTGGAAACTGCTACTCAGCAGTAAATAGAAGTAAAAATAATTATTTCCTGTCAAAAAAAATTCAGTTTTACATTTTATCATTCCAACAGTTTTATTAACAAGATAACAATATTTTGTTCTCACAACTTTGAAAGCAGAACCATGTGAATTAATAGCTAATTCAGATTTAAAATTAATGAGCTTTACCATGTTGATTTCTTTCCAATTTTCTTGAATAAAATTTCCTTTAAATAGTCTTTCACATAATGCATAATCTTATAAGTCCCAACTGAGTAACAATGAAGTCTCGTTAGTCTTTGTCACCTCATAATCATTCATGCTGCATTTTAAACAATGAACATAAATTGCTGCCTTGGGAAATTCTTTTGGAGTTGTGGAAGAAATATGCACCAGTTTAAGTTGCAGTTTGTTCTTGTAAAGCATTTTATACTACAGAAGTCTTACTGGGCATACGAGAGTGTTTTCTTATTAAATAACCTTTTTTTTTTTTCTGCTAAGTGTGGATTATTTCTGACATATGTTAAATCATAACTGCCTACCTACTTTATAACAGCTCTATTTAAAACCAGCATTTTTCACAGAAGTGATAATGTAGGTTCATATATTTTAAAGGAACGCTTCAAAGCAATTCAAAAGAAGAGAAAAAAGAAACCAAAATAAAACATGCAGAGGTATTTTTTTCACAAAGAAGGAATTTCACAAGACAAGTGATTATTTCAAGGGATTTCTTTAACTTTTCCCCTACCGCATTGTCAAGTCATCTGTTTCTGGCATTTTGACAGCATTTATAATGGAACTAGTCCCTCGTTTGTTGACCTACCAATTAAGCAATGCTAACAATTAAATCAGAATCCACCTCTGGGCAGTGGGCCAGCACAAATCTCACCTACCACTTAGGTGCTGTTTTTGACTCATTTTGAGAATAAACTGCAGCTAACTATGTCATTAATGGACGTTTTCATTTTACACGAAGGTTCAATTTGTGTCTTATCCTTCAGTACCACACATTCAGTAATACTTGTTTCATGTAGTTCACTATTTTGGCATTAGTTTTAGTGCTACAAGATCAGAACGTGTTTTCCAAATCCAGTCAATGTCCATCATTAAATGTAGAAAGAGAATTTTCACCATATTGCAGTATCAACTGCCTGCAAATTGGCAAGGTGTTTACTTCAGATTTGGAGGGAGAGCAGATAGCAAGCAAATTTTACAGAGACAAAGCCGGAAGATTAATTAACTCTTTGTTTTACCACAGTAGTTATGATATCAGGGAGGAGAAGGTGAAATGTGGGAAATTCACAAAGCTTTTGAGCAAAATAAGCTTTTAATTAAGGCTTCCACATTCTTGCAGATCATCTTAGACATGCTTATATCTTTGCAAGGGTAGCTGCAGGCGTAGGCACCCTGAAGTTACGTATTTCATGAAGAGGGCGACTGATACATGGTGCTGTTAGAAGGCTCCCATCAGCATCATTCTCCCTAATTTCTTTGAGTGTTTCTTTTCCTGTACCTTATGAGGGTATGAACAGACCAACTGATTAAAAATATGAGACTTTGGCTTTAAAAGTTTTGACTGAAATTTGAAAAATTATGTAATGGAAATTCCTGTAACCTTAAATACGGAACCATGTTCTCTGATGAAATAATAATTAGATCATGCAAAAACGCATCTGTTTTAACATACAACAGAGAGACTCCAGTACTTTAAACCCACTAATTAGCTCCTTCCTGGGCAAAATAACAAAGTTCAAATAGATACCACTCAAGTTCTTAATGCTCTGCATCCTTTATCCTAAGAGGACTGAAAGAATTCAGAGATTCATGAGAAACAGCTTGTTTAGGCACACAATTTTCAGACAGGAATCCAAACTATGACTCTTTCATGGAAGGATACGCCTCCCTGTAGACTAGAGGAACAGACTCTGACATATCTGTTCTTACATAATTTTCTTTTGTGAGGCCTAGGCAGATCTGACCTTAGCATGCAGCCTTTTGGGCATTTCACTCTTCAGGAGCTTACTCCAAACATAGAATCACCACCTGAGATTACCTGAAAGCATGGTATTCCATTAAAAGCTAAAGAGTTAGGAAGCCAGACTGAATTTTTAAAGTTTGGATTAACTGATTTACAGACTATTTGATATCTGACACAAAAAAAAAAAAAAAAAAAAAAAAAAAAAAAAAAAAAAAAAAAAAAAAAGAAGTTTTAAGTTTGGGAAGCCTTGGGACAAACATTGCTGAAAACAGAGGTACCAGAGATTTGCCTACATTGNAAAAAAAAAAAAAAGAGAAGACATTAGGAAGTTTGAAATTCACAATTCACAGATGTCTCAGTCACCTTGTCACCTTTAAGCCTCTATTTTTCTCTCACAAGATTTGTAGGTCCTCAGCTCCCTCTCTGTCCCTAAATCTTAAAAAGCCGAAATTGAAGCTTCAAGATAAGAGTTCCCAGTTTCCACACAGGGGATCTGGAAATACAGAGATTTCAAGTCCCCTAGAGAGTATCTTGGAAACCTGACCCATTATTACATACGCAAGATCATCAGTCCTGTGACACAGACCTGAGAGGTTCAGGGATCCCCAGCTCTTGGGTCAAGTCAATTGCATGGCCACGGTAGGGAACTTGAGACATAGTGGACACAGGAGAGCTGAATGACCTCAACCTCCTTCTGAAAAGGTTGCCTAAAGCTTTAAAAGCCCAGATTTCCAACAGAACAAACATGAGAACAGTTACGAAGCCAGTGGGATTTGCTTTTATTTTATTTTTAAATAGTTATGGTTTTGCAAGGCATTTAAAGTAAAAGTAATAAAAAAGGTGTTTCACAACAAAAGTCTTGTTTTGCTCCACAGTTCCCTAACTAGCTGTAGTTTAAAGAACCTGTTCCTAAATAGAATTTCATCAGTTCTGTCATTCCCATAGCCTTAAACATTTGCAGAAGAAAGTTTTCAAAGAGCCAGGACCCCTTATTGAAATGTCTCATGAAAAGAGGAAAAAAATCTTTATACAAGAGCTTGCAATTATTAATAGGCTTCACTTTTAGTTAGTTAATGATCCAATTCAGCTGTGATCAAAGCACAAGAGCTAGATAATTCAGGATAGAAAATGGAGTTAATTTACTCAGATATGATACTACTTTCTTAATGACTTTATTTCAATGGAGTTTCAATTAGTTATTAGGTTATTTTACTCATTAGTCCAACAAGATGTCTGCAGGCAATTAACATGTCACTCCTCATGAAAATGTAACTTTTTTTTTTCCAGAGGAATATTTTTAAGATTTATATTACTGAGATTTTCTTAGAAGTTTATGAAAAAAGTAATTAAACACTTAAGCTCAGTGAATTGGAAATTTATTTTTGTTTAGGGGACTGAAGGACTGTAATGAAAAAAGTTACCCTTAGTAAGAACCATTTATTGATGCCTCACCTAGTCTTCAGCTCTGACTGTCAAACATGGATTTCCCTCACCTAGTCAGACACAGACCACACACCTTAAAGAACAGACTGCAAATCAAGAGGGTCAGTTTTTGTAATAAAGTGAGAAAAAAATGGAGGAAAAAAATGGGAAGAGATACAAGCGAAAAAGTAAGTTTACTTGAAGAAAAACGGCAACAATCAACATGACAGCAATAACCACTAGATACAAAAGTGCTGAATCAACAAAGAAACAGAAAACCCAAGATGTGGCCTAGAGGACAAAGAAAAGATGGCAGAGAAGCCCTCTTCCCCGGACCACAAAGCCCAGAGAGAACAAAGGACACAGCACAGCAACCAAGCCTCCGCAGCTCCAGAGCTCCCTTCCCCCTAGCCAAACAGAACCAAAACCAGGAAAAACTCCTTTTTGTTGTTGTTTTTTGTTGTCTGCAAGGAGTCAATGCTGCAGAAATGCTGGAAGAACCTTCCCAGCAACTGCAAGGCTAATGTACCTCAGTGGCTGGAACTCATGGAGCAGGCCCTCTCTCTTGCAACATGGATGGACTGGGGACAGCTGGACTTGTGTTCATAAGCTGCAAACCCCTCTCTGCAAACCTACATATTGTATGAACTGCTATAAAGATTTTTTTACTTTTTAAATTAAGGACAACAATAGGCCTTTTAGACCTATTGTCTTGATTTATCTGTTCTCTGGTTTCTAGGCTCTAAAGTACTCATCCCTCAAAACAAAATGCAACAGTAGTGTTAGAAATGAACTAACTTTAAGATACAATTAAATGGAGACAAAGCCATCGAAGCAAAAGGAAACTTTGTTAGTAACGATTCAGCTGAGCCGGGTGCTTCTCTCTCCCCGGCAGCCGAACACACACCCCCTCCACCAAAATGGCTACGTTTTATACCCCTTCCCTGGCCGGGGCTGTCCCTGTCCCGTTTCCCATTGGATGGGTTCTCAGGAAGTTACATTCTCACCCAACTGCCTGCTCTTGTGTCCCCTTCCCTCTCATCCTTCTTCCTTTTGGTCAGCTCACAGCAACACCCAACAGGCCAACCAGAGCAAATCCAAACCACGAACAGCAACACGCAGAGCCAGCAGATTTCACTCTTACACTTAGCAACTTTTTGGCTTTAGCAAAATATTACCTCATGTCTCACAGTATAAAACAGGATAAGTAGAGAAAGGGGAAGGTTTCAGCAGCGGCCTTGCAGACCTCATTATCTACAGGATAAGCAGTTTAGACTACTCAGACATACTGGCCCTGGAGAAGTCAGGCAGAAATGCTTACTGGAGAGAAGCAGAATTAACTTGCTCTCCTAAATGTGTTTCCCGAGAGACAAGATCCCACAAACTTTATCAGCCTAGCAAAAGTGCACTAGAGTGGGTCAAACCAACTTGGAGGAAGAATAATGAGCTTGACAGCCAGCCCTGCTGGGAAAGGCATACAGACAGCTATGGAGACAGCCAGGCTGACAGGCTTTTTTATTGTTTTGTTTTTAATGGTAGTCTGATAAAATAGGATGATCAAACAGAAATGCGCATTCATCAAGTCATTCTCTGACTCTCTGAACTCTCTTCTGTGTTATTTATGGCAAGATAGGAGGTCAAATCAGAGAGGTTTTAGTTGATGAAGAAAAGCTGCAGGAAGGATTTGCTTAATTCCAAGAAAGGGCAAGTTGCTTCTTGAAAGAAAATGACTAGGCACATCCTTCTTAAGAAGTAAGAAGTTCCCAAAAAAATTGATTTCCAAATGCAATTTTACATAGGCAATTATTTTTTTTCCAACTCACAGTATTTGACTTTTTGTTTTATTTTTTAAAATAAGTAATTTGAAGGAATCCTTTGATTTTGGCCCAAATAGTAACACCATGCCTTATTCTGTGGTTGAAGAAGACTTAATTTTATTTATCCAATGGGAGACTCAGGGCAGTATGACCCTCCTCCAGAAACAAAACTTCAAAAGAATTTCAGAAATTTTCAGGAAGTTGAACTCAAATTGAGAGTCTTTCAGGTATCACAAAATTAAACTTTTTCCCTCGAGTGCCCAATACAGATGCAAATGCCATATGACCACTGCTGTAAGAATTTACGAGATGCTAATTCTGATTTACAGGATTGGCTTAGAGTCAGATTAAGCTTCTCTTGTGAAATTCTTAATAATGTTGTGCCCAAATAAATGTTTAACATCATCATTATGTTGTCATCAACCTTGACAGTGTGAGGTATTTACCACATTTTTTAAGTAGTGTTTAGCACCTTACAGGATAGAAGTGAAATTTTAGCTTTTGGGATGAAAAGAAAGGGAGTGCAAATGATCGGTTGGAAAAAACCGACATTAAAAAAAAACGACAAAAAATCAAATCTAGTACCATAAGGGATTAACCACCACAGGGGAAAAAAATCCAGTTCCTTGCTGTCCTGAATACTCCTGTAGGACCTTAGGAACGTCAATATTTTAGGAACAGATGATGTATTACTATTCCCAGCTTTTAGGCTCAACAACCCTGTATCAAGTGCTTCATTTACCTATGGCGCAAGACAAGTGTCAGATTCTTAATTTTTTTCATATGTCATACCACTATTATATTGTCATTCCACAAATGTTTCTTCTACAGGCAGAGTTTATAATTGTATTGACATCATCCTCCCAACTGGTCCCATACAACGAGTAAGGGCAGAAGGTCAATTAGTGACTGATGTTAGCTAAAAACAGGAAGGGGCAGGGAGAGAGAAATTAGAAAGAAAGCTATTTCAGTTCTGTGCTGAAACCAATTTACTTATATCCAAACACTGGCTTTCTCTCTCCCAATCAAAACCAAAATAAAACACTTCAGTCAGTCCTACAGATTCTCTAAATACAGAGAAATACAAGTAGACTCTTTGAACCTGGGCCTCCCAAACACTGAATTAATGTATTAGCCAATTTCCCCCTCAAGCTAAGGAGGGTCAGATCTAAATCTTTCGCTTTCTAGAGTAGCTTATTCATTCTGCTACAGCCACTTTGAGGAAATGCAGTCAAGTAGCAAAGGTTCTCTCTTTGGAGAAGAGTCCTTACTCTTTGGAGTGCTCAAGTATTTTATCTTAAAAATGCAATAAATAAGTATGCACAGAGTCCCTACAAAATCCAACCCAGATTGGAAATGATTGTCTTCACAAAGGGGTCAGGTAACACCATTTATTTGTCAAGACTAGACAATGAATGAAACATTATCTCTTGTCTCTCAGCTATTTTCTGAACAGCATCTGGTGTCATGAATATAGTAAACAAAAAAGCCTTAAGGAGAAAAAGCATTCCAATATTAAAATTCCCATCATTAGGAACTTTTTGGAAAAAAGCTAGAAAAAGCTACAGGCTTTCCTTCATTCTTTTTTTCATGGGGAAAAAAAGAGTTAGTAGCAACATGGAATACAACCATCCAGCAGTATTGTTTTGGACAGTTTCTAGTTTTGTAGTGGTTTATATGCTTAATAGCTCTCAATTAACTCAGCCAGAGGAAACCAATTATGAAATTACTACAGAAAATAGAATGCAGTACTCCATGCAAAAATTATACTATATGGATATATTTGCCAATGCCAAACATTAGAAAGGGGCATAGAAATGGATAAACCAAGGCTGAAGCAACTGTGTTTTGAAGCAGGTAGGAGAGAAGAAGATAATTTGTTTTCAGATAAGATCAGACTCAATGTGGCATCTAAGACAAAACTTGTCGTAGTAAGACAGTGAACACTGACAAATGAGTTGAAATTGCTAAGCAACTAGAGTTTCTTTAGTTTGTCCTGAAAGTTCTGGATGGTAGATAAAATTCTCTGATCATCACAGAAGTCAGAAAAAGAAAAAAAATTACATCTAGAAAACCACGAATTTCATCATCTAAGCAACTTCCAGTTCTCAAAAGCACAGAAAGAACCAACACATTTCTGACCATAAGTTTTTATGGAGTGAAGAAACATCAGGATGGTCCATGCTTCTTTCTATTCGGGGGCTCACCTCTCTACCTTGCATTCATATTTCTTGACTGCACAGAAAGGCAGTGTACTAAGACTGTCCAAAGTTAATAGCTGAGCACTGACATTTTCCATGCTCAGGTTTGCTTTAGAGAAAAGTTTATTCAATAAAGTTCAGAGAAGCAGTCATTGTGCAAATGCTGCATGAATATTTCTAGCAATATTAAGCTCTCCAGCAAGTGCAAGTGTTCAGACTATTCAGTGAACTAATTAACTGGTTCATCCGCCATTTGTTAACCTTTTCTAATTAATGTTCTTTCAAGTAATAGAATACAGGGCAAGGTCACCTTAGGGAAATATAACAAAACAACTGGTAGAGGGTCAGCATTGTGACTCAAAGAAAAAGTGTGTTATAAAGTAAATCATCGTCTCTGTTGTAAATCCAAACCTGGATGAAATGGTTAATATCATATAGTTTGCACGTCAGCTAGTCACAACTGCAGCTCTGCTGGTCATCACACGGGCTTGGTCTGTGGCTTCATTTTGAAATAATTTCTAAGTTAATTGGAAATGACTAATTATTCACTACTACTAAAAATGTACAGTCTTTTTGATGTTTTCCCTTATGTGCGTTGATTCTGTCACAGATGGGGAGTAGCTTTTCATTTCTAGGATATATTTTTTGCGTTACTTCAGGGTAACTCTGAATATTGTTCCAAAGCAAGTTAGAGGAAGCATACTGTGCTATTAAGATATTGTTGCTTAGTTGCTACTCTGCAGAGATGAATGATGAAAAGCACACCTCTACTCCTGCCAGGCAGGACCAAGAATTGAACTGGCCTCAATCACAACTAGAGCAAATCACAAAGCTTCATTTGGTCAGTCAATTTATTTCTTTTGTGAGACAGGAGTTAGAAAATAGGAACAGGAGCAAGAAAGCTCAGAGCTTTACAAAGACAGGAAAAATCACTTAACAACCACTGTCACGGGCTAAACAAACTGGGCTTGGAGAAATTAAGTTATTGCATGTTAAAATAAATACTTAGCTCCTGATATGGGTAAGTGGCAAACCAATACAAAAAAGAAACAAACCTTTATAAGCTTCAGAAAAACACCTTTAAACCCCATTTTCCAAGCTCAGCTCTGTGTCCTCAGGTGGGTCCCCTTTAGAGCTGGCTGGAACCAGATGGGTTTGATAAGCCCTGACCTCACACAGAGGCCAACTCTGTTGCCTCTTTGCCCTCCCCCTTAAAAAAACCCTTAACTTTACCACATGAACCCAATTCAGATAATGATGTTCCTTACTAAAACAGCATTTTGAGCAAGATTTTTCTAGAAAAATGCAAGTTTAATGCAAATGGTGCAAGTTAGTGTAAATTTAGCAAATGGGGAACAAGGAAATCCATAGGGCTTTACACTCAAGAGTTTTGGAAAATACTCAACAGCAGTAAGAATATTTTCTCTCCATCACAGTTAGTGTCTAAAATAATGCAGTAATCCATTCCTACATTATGGCACCCACCTAGGGGTTTTTTCGAGCTCTGAACCAATGTACACAATGAACACATTTGTACTCTGCCTGCCTATGAATGCACAGGTAGCCACTGCACTTCCCTGTTTCTGGTGGGAAATACTGGGATGAGAATGCAAAGTGAAAGCTATTTCCACCAAATACTGCCATTTTTCAGACTTCCAATGCAGAGCAATTCTTACTCCAGGGGTAACTCAGCTGCACAGCACTTGAACTGTGTGCAATTGCTTAACCTTTATTAGGGAAAAATTTCGAGAGACAGAATCTAACTGCACAGGCCTAAGTCAGATAAACCTTTGCTTTACATTTCTGTACATTCTTTAGATTTTTTCAGGTTTTATTATTCAACAGTGTTTACTCTGTATCTTAAAAATGCTCTCTTCATACCTCCAAGTCAGCAGTTACTGTGTTACGGGAAGCATTAGGGGTTTGCCTGTAACATCAGAAGAATGAAAGTTGTGAAGCTAGGGGAAAAGGAAAACACTCATTTTTTGTCAGTTCTCGGAGCTGGTCACAGATTTCAGTGAGAAACTCTACAAGCAAAATGATTCTCTGTGCTCACTCCTGTTGCAGGATTAGAACCTCATTTCTCATCAGTGAAACTTCATGAATAAAAATGATGCTGAGCCTCTGCCCTTTATCCTCTACAAAGACATCTATGAAACTCTTTTATCCTGTTCAACCCATCAAACGTATGCTCAGAAAATTTGACTAAATCTGCCAACAAACCAAGTTCTGTAATAAAATATAAATCTAGTTACTTTAAAATACGAGATCACAAGCCTTCAAAGGAAAATCATTAGGCAGCCTTATGAAAAAATCACTAGGGTTACTGATACCAACATTCCAATCAGAACTCAGAAAAATCACAAATCTCTTTATAGCAACAGTTGCTTTGAAACATAAATTATGAATAACACAGTTAGAATGGGACTATAAACTACAGAACTACAGCAAAAAAGCGAAGGTTCTGGAGTCACACCATCTTTAAAAAGCTGTGTTCTGAAAGTGGATTTACATTCACATGAAATAAGAAACCGCAAAGCGGATAGAATGCAGTAATCACGCGTGGGCAATAACTCCGCACTCCTTGAGGTGCAAAGCCAAAATCGTTTATTGCACAGTCCGAATTCCCTAAATGCCCCCACAGAACAGGATATAACATCATGTAAACAGGAAAGATGTTCACCACAGTGTCTCCCTATCACCTGGAGCAGTGCACAGGCATTGCCTATTATGGTAACAGGTAAACAATACCCTATAAGGTCACAAACTGCAATCTTCACTTCTCACAGGTCCAGCTTGGTCCACAAGCCACAAACCTCTCTCCGCCCATCCCCGGTGACCTGGATACAGTCCCAGGGTCACCTCCGGGCCCAGGAAAGAGGCTGTCTCTCCGGCATTCCGGGCTTATCTCTCTGTCACCACATAGTGTAACCCAACAATAGAACATACCAGTCTTTATGTTACTCATTCTCACTCTTGCACTTTCACAACCATCTTTCCTTTTGCTGTTTAAACTCACATGAATTTGGCAGCTCTCTGAAGAGGCAGCTGTGTTTGCCAGGAGGCTGGATACAGACTCACAGATGAGAATGATTATTAATTAGAATCCACTGAGAAAAATTAATCACATTCATTGATGTGTAGGGCAGAGTAAAGTTTCTAGTCAGGTGCCTCTACCTGTGAAAGCAGATAGTTTTAATATATTAGGGGGAGGAGAAAAATTAGACAATCACAAAAAAATAACTAAGAAGCAAATTCTTCTCTCATTCTGATTATTAGTCACCTTCACATGTATCCTGTAAGCGTAGGCCTATTTATCCAGCTGGTCTTTATTTTCTCTCAATAGAGAGGTTTTTATACTAAGACACAAACTTTGTTAATCTTAAGAATTATGCCAGTGCATTTGATATGTCTGCACTTCACTAAATATTGTATTATGACAGGTGGGAGATGTTACTTAAGTTACTACACAGTTACTAATAGTCAGGTGATTAACTATTTTTAGTTAAAAGAAGTAAAAAAAAAAGAAGTGAGCTGAAAGAAGGGAAAGACCAGTTATCAAAGTATGGTTTCACAAGAGAGTAAGACGATAGTGGGTTTGCACAGAAAAGATTAATTTTGGAGTTTCTCAAGGCTCAGTCTTGTGAACTAATCCAATCTAAAATTTTTATTGGTAACTCAAGCACAAAAAGCATGAGAATGGCAATGAAATGACTGGATTATTCAAAGTTGCCAATACACAGGAAGGCTGAATAGCACCCCCAGAAAAAGCAGATGATATTCCCTGGATCAGTTTTATAGTAGAAAGTGCGGTGTTGAAGAAGTACTCCTACAGCAAGAATAGGTGTCCTGAGTTTTGAGAGGAGACTGAAAAAGCTTGACGTAGTTGGCCTCATAATCTAAAAGTTAATATTGTTGCTTTCTATGTGTATATCAGGAGTGAGGCTGTCACAATGGAAATCAAACTGCATGAAAAGCAATGCTGGCAGGTGAATGAACTATTACATATATATATGTATATATGCTGGTAATTAGATACTTCCCAAATACCAGAGCATGGAGGTTCTGTGCCAGCCTTTCTATTTACAAACAGAGGGATCAGAAAAAAATGCTGGCTTTCAGCTGGAGCTTGTTCATTTTGTTTGTTGTTGTAGTGTCATTGCCTACAACAGAAGAAGACTAACTTCAAGACCTCTGTCCCTAATAATGAAATATTTGTTCTCTTTCAGATGAATATAAAGGACTTTTCTTATGTAACAACAAAATTCAATGAGCATCCCCACCAGCTAATTTAAAGGGGTGTGGGTGTGTATACGTGCTGAAAAAAACATTTAATTCCTATATTTGGCAAGGTTTGCCACATGAGGGTAAGGAATATGGTTAGTCTAATACCAACAATGTCAGAGACTGTCATAAACATTTCCAAGCTCTGAATTTCTGAGGTGTATTGCGCTGAGGTATGAATGTAAAGATCTTTTACCACAGTACTTGTGCATATTTTAGGAAGGAAAGAGGAAGAGCGAGGATGAGGCGTCACTGTTTTCATTTTTAATCCTTGTTCTGTGGGGGATGCTTGGGACTACAGGACATCAAGGCAAGTTAGAGTAACTTCCAAGTTCAGTCACTACTCACAGGCTAGAGGCACCCACAATTAATAGCAGTCTTGATGCTTCTGCCTTAAATGAGGTAAGCATGCTAGAGCTAATCCTTAAAACTTTGAGAATATTGTAAATAAATACATATTAAAGAAAGAGGGTGTTGAAAAGACCTTTAGTGAGGTGAATGTGACAACATCAGAGAATACAGCCTAGAGCTCTACCACTACATTAGGTTTAAGATCAAACTACATCCACCATTTAGCAGCAGTTTGCTAAAATGATGTACATTTCACAGAACTGGCCTTAAAAAGAAAAATGGCTTTTGAAAAAGTTTTGCTTTTGTTATGCATATTTACAACTTGTTTATACTAAAAACCCCCAATGTTTTCAGTACATACTTCTGTCCTGTCATTCTTCTAGAAAAAAAGGGATTTTCACACTGCAGGAATACTTAATGACTCTCCAGGAAGGCTTCCCAAGCTTCCTTTTCCAATAAAGAAACATGTTAGTGTCACACTTTAGCTACTGGCAGTTCCTATTCTTGCTTTTGGATGCTAAATCCGTATAACTCTATTATAACCATCCCTCCACATCAGCTCAATTCTTTGTTAAGGCTCAAAACAGAGTATTATCCCTTCAAAAATTACTGCCCAGCTTTAGATTTCATGGCTGTCACATGCAATATCTTGAATGCAGGGATTGAATGCTTCCCAGTGAATTTCAGAGACAATATCATACAATTTTTATCAATAAAATATTTAATACAGCATTTGGAATCTTTCTTAAATTTGCTTTCAAATAAAGGTAGTAAATTTACTGGGATTTCCTCACAGAGGAAAAATGAGGAGACTGTATTTTTCTAAATTGGGTTCCAACACAAAATTAAAATTTTACTGTGCTTTAATATACAGCGGTAAACATCTTTGCTTCGGCTTTTTTATTTTTCAGAAATGATTTATCATTCTGCCCTAATGTGGCCGTAAAAGATACTAAATTCTTCAGCATTTGACAAGAACAATCACTTCTTCAGGCTTTTTCACTCCAGAAAGTTGGCACAGAGACAGCTGGGGTAGGGCTTTAAAGAGTACTGACTGCACACACAAAACTAGTTTAGAGTAGCTGGTGAATTTTGAATCTGCCCCACAACTAACTGCACTAACAAGAAATGATGCATTAGTCCTTCCCACAAAGGGAAAATCCTTACGTATCTTGCAGAACAAGGCTTGCAGTTAGCAGTATTCCAGTCTGGGGGTTGAAACCTGGTGGGAAATAACTTTTGCCAAGAGGGCAAAGGCAATCGGTATTCAAATACAGCTCCTGCATTTAGTGCCCACAACACTGCCTTTCACTCACAGATTTTAACCTCTGCTCATCTCAGACATCTGGCTTGGGCAGCCTCATTCTGTCTGGAGGTTTTCTATGCAGCTTTGGAAACCACTGCTGAGCACAGGGAGGTGTCACTACTGCTTTTTTCCATTGGATCATTTTTCATCTTCACTACAGTGTTCTTCTAAGTCTCCATATTTTATACAGAATCCATACATCTTATTTTCTCCCCTTCCTTTGGAACTTAAAAATGAAGTGGTGCAACACACAACACAGACTACAAGAATCAGGGCTGCTCGTCCTTCTTTACTTTAGAGAAGTTCTCAAAATTCTCAAATTCAGATTCTTCCATTCTGTGATTCAAAAGCAACTTCAAGCATTAAGCAGATGGCACTACACACTCGGAGTTTACATGACAGCTGCATTTCCTGAGATGAAGGCAGCTTCTTCCCTTCACTACTCACTAGTCCCTTTTTCTTTCTTGTGTAGGCAGCATCTGAATCTGACTGCTTGATGAGCTCCAGTTATCTTTCTGGCTCTAACAATTAACTCTTTTCTACCTGGCATCTTAAATTTGTCAAGAGCCCTATAAAGGGTTTTAATGTCTGTAGGCTGCCCAAGCCCAATGTTCAAAGGTTGAAAACAAAAATTTCTCATCGCATCACAAAGAAGAATTTGGACTTCTAAATCACTTGCTAGAGCTGATGATAATAGAAATATTCAAGCATGGAGCTGAGCTGTTTACAGAGGTTACGTGAAATTTGGATTATCAGTTAAGTCATGACTAGGGGTTGAGGCTAGGTAGATTCCTAGGATTTTCAGGCACACATAAAAATGCCATGTCTTCAAATATATGCTCTCATATGCTTCTCTGTGAAATTTTCTTTCATTTATATATGCTTTGAATGACAGAGGACTTGTAAGAACATCACATAAGCAGATAGCAAAAAAAAATTCAAAATAAGATTTTTGGGTTTTAACATTTCTGTGGTTTTGTATATATTCTACTATTTAACTGTCTCTGGGTGGTATTAGATTATCATTCCAAAAGTATATGAGAAAAGCACCTCAAATAATTTTTAGTTGACAATGAAATATAATTATGCTGAAATATATCATGGCAACCTGTTAATCAAATCTTCTAAAACATGATTCTTCTCATGCCAGTAAGAAGAACTGATGAGAAAAAGAACAGAGTGATTGATACTTGCTGTTCAAATGCATGAAACCTGGATGAATTTCAGTGAACACTACTTCAATAGCCGATGTTCACCTTCACGTACTCTCAGACCAGAGGTCTGAAAGCGTTAGCAAAGGTATGTGAGACGGCTGTAGGCTGTGTTCAAGAGAATGACTACACACTAAACCATTTAAAATTTTCATTATTATTGACCAATAATTGTAATTCCAAGGTGAATGCTCTTGGCCCATCCTAAAGAAAGTAAAACACTATGATAATGTGCTGTTTTCAGACATACTGATGTGCAGCTCAATTTTGAATTTTTGGAAGCTGGTTCAGTTGGCATAATTGTTTCACAGATACAGGGTAGTTTGGAAAGACAAACAAATCCCCTTGCTAGTCTTATGTCTAGGGTGATTTCTGTCTTAGTTTACTGCCAGAATCAGAGATTGTCTACCTTTAACACAGTCACAGTATAGCAAAATCAAAAGATTTTGATTTCCTATCTGATGGACCTTCCCATCCTGACAGATAATAGTCAGATAATCAAAACAGAATATACCCCAGCTCCAGTCCCTATAGCAGTCCTAAAAAATGTGACTGCAGAGAGGTCCTGTTCATAGACACACAGTTTAGCAGGATGCTTCAGCCAATGTTTAGCTCTAAGCACAGCTTTACGTTCACCCCTGTGCAGCAAAACCTTTAAACATATCTGTGTTTAAATATGCTCCTGAATCAGAGCCATAGCTAGCTATCAGAAAGCATCTGTTCTCTGATGCTGCCTCAACCTGGTTTAGCTCCCAAATTCTCTATTTAACATAGGAAATTTAAGTCTATACAAGCCAAGACTTGTTTTCTGGAGTTACTTGTCACCAGGATGCGATGGATAATGCTGCAATTTGTAATTCATATGAGCAACATCTCACCCATTGCATTTCTTAAACTGTATGTGCTTTAGATCAGATTTTTACCTAGGCTGAGAGAGCTTTGATCCTGGTTGGGGCTGAGAAAAAAACCCTGTAGGCTGAAAAGTAAATAGTAATAGGAAAATAGACATTGGTACTACAAGCATACTATCATGGCATGTGTGCTGACAACATACTCATGAAGGAATCATAAGAGTACCCGGGAACTCAACAAGTGTGCAGGGGTTAGCTACATAAATGATGTCAACTAAATTAAATTCTTTATTTTTCATTTAATCGTAAAAAGAAAACAAAAGTGTTAAAAAGAACTCTGGGAGGCAAATGTCTGAGACCATAATGATAGATTAAAATACAGGGTCAGATTGGAAGATGAGTTATAAATTGTCATTGATGGAGCTATGACAATTTCCTCTGCTGAGAAGTTGTCCCATATAAGTTCATGATTATAAGATCAAAAGAACTGGAAGGACTATTAGGTTTAGTTTTAAATTAGGCAGCAAATGTTATGATATTCGTGGTGTGTATCAAGTAGCCATCCTCCATACAGACCTTTTTATATCTTGAAAATTTTATGCATTATATGCAGATAAGTATTGCCAGAAGGCACTTTCTATTACCAGATACTACTGTAATGAAAGATAGGGATGGAACTTAGAAGTAGACATTCGTCATATTTCTTTCTTGGATTAGTTAATAAGAATTCTTTTAATAAAGCACTGAATACCAAGAGGGCTAAGCTTTTACATTAGCAGCATTGGTACTTTATATCAGGACCCGTTTAAGAAAAGGTATTATTTCTCTTCATAATTATTTCCTATTAATACTGCTAATATCATTGCATGGTATTTTAACAGAACTCTCTTTGATGAATTTTAAAAGTAGAAATGAAACTGCAGGCTAAAGTTGTTCTTTATAGCTAGCTCTCATTTGAAGTGGAAATGAGGGATTTTCGTTGACCTCATTTTCTTTGTTCTTGTAGTGCTGGATAGCCACTTCTGAGGAGTGCATGAAGTACAGCCATTGCTTTTGGCCCAAGACCACTATCTCTACATTGATATTATTCATTTGCACAATTAATTACAAAGAAATGCTGGGATTTATAACAGAAATAAGGTGACAATGAAAGGCTAGGAGAATTAAGCCCTGTGGAGCTTTCAAGCCCTGTGGAGCATAGCAAGAAGTCTAGGTCCCTGAGCTTACTCAATAAAGCCTTTCGAACATGCTTAAGCCACATTAAAGCCAGTTACTAGCCATCATCCCTTTCTTTTGGAAGCTGTAATGTTTTGAAGTCAAAACCAAAATCTTAATTCTAAGTTTTAGAAACCGTATGAGGAGGAAATACACAGCTGAAACAGCCCTGTATCCAAAGCAGCAAAGAAAACACTTTGCATGTCTTTCACTGCAAATGGTAAGATACATTAGGAAATTACAGAAATGCAGGTAACAAGGCTTCTAAAACATTTCTTGTAGGTCAGGAGGCCAAAGGAATTCTGTAAGATTTCATTTTGAGGATGTTTTTAGAGAACTTTTATTTGCTAGAAGTTACAAATAGGAATAAACATGCCTATCTTTGCAAATAGCCAAAATTATTGCAGTCTTGAGACACCAGACAGAGTAGCAACACTCATGTTCCCATATTCTTCCTGTAAATATTCCTTAATTACTAATTGTGCAATAAGCTAGCTTTAGCCACATCTCCTTGTAGCCCAATTTTATTTTTTTTTTTTGTATCTGTGTTTTTTAGCAAGTATGTGGTTGCCATAAACAAGACTGGATATGAGAGGTCCAGATCAAATACATTATCCTTTACTGTGCACGATCCATGGAGTCCTGGAGATAAAACTGGAGTTGACCTATTTAAATTAACAAGAAATAAATTACTTGTGAAAACTTCAGATTCAGATCAGTAGGAGTATTGCCCGGGTAATGACTTTCAGTCCAAATCTAAACTTAAGTTTTCACTTGAGCTGCTATTATATATATATATATTGCTGGCATCAGAGATAATTTACTCTTCCATGCAATACTTTGTAGTTTGTAGTAGTACAGCACCAACTGTGTTAGCCACTAAATTCAAGTCAGTCAATTGTTCTCAACACTGTTTAGCTAGCTAAAGTTTCTTGCTGTCTACCACAATGCTCATTATCTAATCCAAATGAGAACTGGGGGGAATATTTGTAATGTTTTATTAATATATCAATCAGATACAGCACAATTGCCTTACATTACTTCTAACACATTTTTAAGCCATTACCATGTGTCAGTGAGCTTATTAAGTTTGTAATGCTCGACAAAAGTTTTTTATTGTGGTGATTTGTACAACACTGAAGTGTAATTATAAAAGCCTATAATTTCTTTGTATTACAGAATTATACATATTACGATATTACTAATAATTCCTCATTAGTCATCAGTTCTTTATGAAATAAGAGAAAGCAGGCCCTTATCACCAGGGTGTTAATGACTACGTTTAAATAGAAAAAGAAGATTTAGGTGGTTACTTATTTTACTTTTTCACAGGGACAAAAAAAATTAGATATTAATGTTGAAAAAGCATGACTTAAAATTGGGAAATACCATAAATAATGCTGACTATTTAATATTAATTCAGTGTTCTTTTCTATAGGCATTATAATAAAGTCATTAATTATATGATCCTAACCTGCATTTTTATGTTCAGACAGTGAACAAGATTCCAGAAAATAGTTGTGGATGTTAACTTAGTCATAATATGACTAAGACCTTCATCTTACTTTTTCAAGTTATAAAATTAAAAATGTGGGATTCGAGGCAATTAAAAAGCCAAGCTAGTTAAAATTATTGGGTAGTTAATATTATTTTTGCTTTGCACAAAAATTGTTTATTTGACAAAACATTTTTCTTGTAAGGTAACTTTTGGAACACTTGGATAATAAATTCAGGAAGTACGTTTTCTTTCTGATGTAGTTGAAATCTTTTGTTCTGAGCCACTCAGCAATTCATCATGCAAGTTTATAATTTCAGTTTTATACCAACACTGAAGCAGCAATCTGTTTTTCAGTGGGCTTTATTCCTACAGTTAAGGCAATGTAATGCCAGCTTAGAAAATGCATTTTGTATCATCATCTGTCACAAGATTACTGTATGATTCAAAGGAAGTCACTTAAACTAGACTTTTGAGAGGAAAGATGTTCCTCATTTTCTTTGTGCTTATCTTGTGACAGCAAAGTTTTCATTTGCAAAAATGCAGCTCCAACTGAAACTAATAAAAGTTGGGCTGTGAAAAAAAATAAAGCAAAAAACTATGAAAATCTGTATGTAAATCATTCAAAACGGGCAAAGGCAATCTTAAATCTGTCTTTTTCTAAAGTTTATACTTCACAAATTGGTTTTATTTAAAAACAAACAAAATAGAAAATGCAAATATCCTCATGTTGAGCCATTGGAAAACATTACAACCAGTTGGAATGCCAGAAATCAAGGGACAATTACATTCTATTTACTATTCATGTTTAAAATGGTATATGGCTGAGTCCTAGTGGGGAAAATCAGTCTCCAGCGATTTGCCTGAGGGTTAAAAGGAGCACAGGTGATAGCTTTCAGAACCTTCTACCCATTTTACGTACTAAGCGCCTCTTTTCTGCTGCTACTATCCATCCCGTATGAAAGGTAAAATGCCCAGATTGTGCTGTTTATCATCCTATTGCATTTTGTGCCTCAAGGATTAAGTAAATACTTAACAATTCTGAGGAATGTTGAAACACCAAAGCTGGAAAAGCTGTAAAAGATACTACTAAGTATAAGCTTGAAACCTTTATTTAGTCATCCAGGTAAGAAAACCTTTGTGGGCATCTCTTTCCAAGGTGTGGCGATCTGAAAGTAATTATTGTTTGCCTCTGTTACTCCTCTGACCCATTATAGATACAAATTTTAGGATGGGATACGTTGTGCAGTAGGGTTTCTGCTCCCTCTTCACTGTCTGCAGAGGAAATCCAGATGACTACCTTAGATTAATTTCTAAACAATGAGCAGCAAAGTAATGTGAAATTAACATCAACCATCTTCCATTAGCATTCGTCTAGGAGTGGAGGGATGACGGAGGAGTTTTTTCCTGTACAGAATGACCAACACGTGTTCCACATTATTTTGGCATTAGAATTTGTTAAAATTATTCAGCAATGAATTTGCATTTCTTCCTGTGAATAGTGCTTTTAGGGCATACAGACATTTTATCCCAATGCAAGTCTTCAGTGTTATTTTGTCTCTTATTTTCCTTGGGTTGTGGGATTTTTTCCCATTCTGCTACGGCCTCAGTAGTCATATTTTAATGAGAGGGGAGATAGAGGCCATGTCACTGATACCTGCTCCCATTCTTTAGCAGAGATAAGAGAATAGGAATATCTCTCTCTCTCTGTAATGTGTCCCTGCAAAAATAACAAAATCTGATCATCTTTACTAAATTACAGGACTTCTAACCAGTGGTTTCAGCTATTTTGTTGTGCAGATTTGCTTCTTCACCAATGAATTGAGCTGAAATAATGATTTACTGCCTACTTACATCCTACCTGAAAGTACCACTTTTCAACAATCTTGTCAGCTAGGGAAAAAAAAAGTGTCATTTATAAAATTATCACTTTCTAACTTTGTTCTTACCTGTTGGCGCTTACTTAGAGATGCCTCCTTTTTTTTTAGCAAAAAAAGAGGTAAAATGTTTGTGGATAAGATGCAATTTTTAAATTTTCCAGTTCTACAATTCACCCAGTAGTATTAGATGCTTCTTGCCTGGAAGCACCATCATGTCCTGTTGTCCCAGAAGTTCTAGCTCACTGCTCTGAGTATTTCTGGTACTCCTTTTCTCTGGAGGGAATGGAGAGTAAATGGTCAAGCATCTCCCACTGAAAACCCTGACAAAAAGAAGCAGCAAGGTGTTCTTTCCTGGGTTCCCCACAGAATGGTAAACAACATTTTCTTGGAGTAGCCGTGAATATCCGTGGCTACATTTTGGAATGCTCTTGCAAAACTGGTCTGCGGCATTTTAAATTTCTTCTTGTTAGTTGAGCCCTGTGTTTTTGTTTGTTTTTCTTCCCACTCTGATACACAGGTGTTTATGAGAAAAAATAGAGATAAAAGCATTGTTTTTAAAAGAGTTTTCCTTACAGAAACAGTAATCAGCCATTGTAGCTGCAGGTTTTCTTTCTCCTTTATGTCTGAAGATTTTTTGTTGTACTTAACAGGTAACAGCAACACTTAAACACTTCTACCAGAGCAACATTCCTGATGGAATTTGTTGACAGGTTTCTTTCTTGCTGTTCACTATGTGTCTGAGTGCCCAACACCCAGCAATTAAAAGTGACAGCTGATGGATGACACTGTGTATTACAGCATAAAAAAGGTTGACCCTCTGAGCCTGAATTTTCAGTGCTCTTTGATGCCCACTGTGAAAATCATGTGCGAATAAGTAGCACACAAGCAGTAAACTCAATCACCAGGAATTCATGCTTCTGTGTTAACTCATACAAAAGGCTGTTCCTCTATTTCAGTCTGTTGGTATTTGTTATCACCATCCACTATTCAAAAATTGTGTTATGAAATGCCCACTTCCAGCTAAACTGGGCTAGTGGGACAGGTAAACAGCTTTGTTTCCCTAAAAATGACGGGATGAATGAAGGACCTTTTATATTATATGGTTAATAGCAGGGCTTTGTGTATTTAACTACGTTATCTGATAGAGATGGAGATCTCCAGAACGGAGAAGACAAGAATAAAACAAAGAGACCCTTTGTGTTGCAATATGCTTTTCTGTGGTGGTTAAGCTGACTGATAAATGACAAGTAAATATGATAGAGGAATTACTTTAACATTGTAGATACAAACATATAAATATATATATGAAAATAAATAGAAGTGTGAAGAATTAAAGCAAATATCTTGTGCTGATATAGCCAAGACTTTTACTTCTCTTATCAGCTTCATATGGAAGTGATTCACTTCTGCTGATGGCTTTGGTGAGCTGACTCAGGCTCAGCTGTGCAGCCCAGCCAGGAGGAGGGAAGAAGGCAGAAGGCTAGTGCCAAAAACAGGAGAGGAAGAAAAAGTGAATAAAGAAGGGGGAGAACAGGATTTTACTGGAAGTGCTGTTAAATTAGATCAGCTTTCATGTAGAACTAAAATTTAAAAAATGTATTACCCAAAAGGCATAAAGAACTCACCTTAAAGCCAGATGGAAGATAACTATATGTTTCACCAGTCCATTTGTCAGCCTCTGTCTTCAGAGACAACAGATGTTTCCTTAAGCTTTGCATTTCAGTGTTAAAAAACATTTTTTGCCATAAGGCTTGCCAGGAGTTTAGAAACATTTTTGCAGTGAATTCACCTCAGGCTTTTATTTTGCTCACAGTGGTGGTGCTGAACTCTGGAATAATTAGGGCATCGGCCCCTGGTAATGTTCCTACTTCTGCTCTACACAGCTGCAGAGGCACATCTTGAGGTCAGTAACTTCATGCACACTGGTGGATTGACCCTGTCTGGATGCCAGGCACCAGCCTCTATCAGCCTCTATCATTCCCCTCTGCTGCTGGACAGGGGAGAGAAGATACAAAAAAGGGTTCATGAGTTAGGGACTGGGAGAGGGATCATTCACCAAATACCATCATGGGCAAAACAGACTTGAATTATGACTATTAATTTAATTTATTACTAACAAAATCAGAGCAGGATAATGAGAAGTGAAACAAGATCCTGAAAACACCTTCCCCCACCCCTCCCTCCATCCCAGCTCTGCCTCCTGCCCCAGTGGTGCGGGGAGACAGGGAATGAGGGTTATAGTCAGTTTGTCACACATTGTTTCTACCACTGCTCAGGGAGAGGAGTCCTTCTCCTGCTCCAACAGGGGGTCCNGTCCTTCTCGTGCTCCAACAGGGGGTCCATCCCATGGGAGACAGTTCTCAATGAACTTCTCCATTGTGGGTTCATCCCATGGGCAGCAGCTCTCTGTGAACTGCTGCAATGTGAGTCACTCTTAGATGGAGTTCAGTCCTTCAAGGACAGCCTGCTCCAGAATGGGTCCTCTGTGGGGTCACAAGTCCTACAAGGAAACCTGCTCTAGCATGTGTTCCTCTATCCATGGGTCTGCAGGTCCCTGCCAGGACCCTGTTCCAGCACAGGCCTTCCACAGGTTTGCAGCCCCTTCTCAGGCATCCCCCTGCTCCAGCATGGGTCATCATGGGTCTCCAGAGGCTGCAGGTGGATCTCGATACCCCTGTGGTCCTCCATGGGCTGTGGGGGCACAGCTGCTTCACCATGGTCTTCACCACAGGCTGCAGGGGAATCCCAACTCTGGTGCCTGCAGCATCTTCTGTGCCTCCTCCGCTGACCTGGGTGTCTGCAGAGTTGGTCGTTGTCGCACTGTCAGGCATGAACACGCAGATTCAAACAGCAGGTCAGGACCACTCAGCAGGGCCAAGGACCGTGCCCACCTTTATTCTCACCTTTTTATACCTCTCTTAAAACAACCACACATTGGTAGATGAGGTTAACACCTCTGCAATTTTACAGGATAGGAACATAGTCTATCATCTTTCTCCGCCTTGGAGAAAGGAATGAACAACAATCCAAAAGTTCTAAAAACATTCTAGGCCGGTTAGAAAAACAAGAGCTATGTTTATAGAAAATGCATGAGAACTTCTACTACAAAAGTAAAAACACAG
>VZTE01003395.1:32692-147704 GCA_013397775.1 Eulacestoma nigropectus
TCCATCCCAGCTCTGCCTCCTGCCCCAGTGGTGCGGGGAGACAGGGAATGAGGGTTATAGTCAGTTTGTCACACATTGTTTCTACCACTGCTCAGGGAGAGGAGTCCTTCTCCTGCTCCAACAGGGGGTCCATCCCATGGGAGACAGTTCTCAATGAACTTCTCCATTGTGGGTTCATCCCATGGGCAGCAGCTCTCTGTGAACTGCTGCAATGTGAGTCACTCTTAGATGGAGTTCAGTCCTTCAAGGACAGCCTGCTCCAGAATGGGTCCTCTGTGGGGTCACAAGTCCTACAAGGAAACCTGCTCTAGCATGTGTTCCTCTATCCATGGGTCTGCAGGTCCCTGCCAGGACCCTGTTCCAGCACAGGCCTTCCACAGGTTTGCAGCCCCTTCTCAGGCATCCCCCTGCTCCAGCATGGGTCATCATGGGTCTCCAGAGGCTGCAGGTGGATCTCGATACCCCTGTGGTCCTCCATGGGCTGTGGGGGCACAGCTGCTTCACCATGGTCTTCACCACAGGCTGCAGGGGAATCCCAACTCTGGTGCCTGCAGCATCTTCTGTGCCTCCTCCGCTGACCTGGGTGTCTGCAGAGTTGGTCGTTGTCGCACTGTCAGGCATGAACACGCAGATTCAGACAGCAGGTCAGGACCACTCAGCAGGGCCAAGGACCGTGCCCACCTTTATTCTCACCTTTTTATACCTCTCTTAAAACAACCACACATTGGTAGATGAGGTTAACACCTCTGCAATTTTACAGGATAGGAACATAGTCTATCATCTTTCTCCGCCTTGGAGAAAGGAATGAACAACAATCCAAAAGTTCTAAAAACATTCTAGGCCGTTTAGAAAAACAAGAGCTATGTTTATAGAAAATGCATGAGAACTTCTACTACAAAAGTAAAAACACAGAACAGCAGAAAAACCAGGGTGACAGGTCGTCTCACATGTTCTCACTCTGTTCTTCTCTGGCTGCAACTACAACTGTGTAATAACATTTATTTTTTTTTAACTTCATCTTAAGTCTGTTATCACAAGGGCATTATCACCATTTCTAGTTGGCCCAGCCTTGACCAGCGGCACATCCGCCTTTGAACCTGCCAGGGACTGACTCTGCCGGATGTGGAGGAAGCTTCCAGCAGCTTCTTACAGAAACCAGCCCTGCCAAGAGTTTTGAATAAAAATGAAGTAAATATTAGTTGGTATATATGGTACATGAACAGAAAAAGGTAGGGTTTCTTGAGGTCCAGAAATACTTTTTGTGTGCCGTATTTTTTGTCATGAATCTGCAGATGTATTTAAACTTTGCATTTACTGGAAAAAACATGAGGAGAGACGGACCAGTATCAGCATCCACTCGTCCTCTTTTTTTTTTCCCATGGCAAATGCTTTCTCAACAATGTGAGCCATCACTCTCATGCCCTCCGAGAGGCAAATTTAACCCACTGTCCTCAGACTGCTTGTTTTCGAACATTGTGGTCATAGTAAAAGCAGGTGGTTATTAGGAAAACTGATTAATTGATTGGTACATATTTATGGGAAGACTCATTTAACCTGGCACTCTGGGAGTGCTGTACTGTAGCTGGATTGCGGGTTTCAGAGCTCAGGAAGCCATATAAATACAAAGTGAATGAAGCAGTTTGTATGCTTGTGTCCATAGTAAAGTAATTTTATTAGGAATAATTAACAGTGTTTCAAAAACAATAATCCTAAAATAACAGTTTCCAGCCATATAAGTCATTAATTTTCTACTAAGCAAGGAGTGTGTGGCAAAAAGCCTGACACATTATTACATTCCTCCAACATTGTAGTTTCCATCATTTCTTTGAAATCCATACCTTTCATGTACAGTTCATTAACGCTGATCAAAGCAACATCTTTCTAATAAAGTAAATTTTTCCTTGTAAATATTTGTAGATGTTTCACTTCACGTAATATTTTGGATGTTCTTTATTCCGAAATCTCATTTCTAATGTTAGGCTATGGTCAGAGAAGTGACATTAAAGAAATGATATCTTAGTTTACTGTATTTCTTGTTTCTTAATGATATCCACAGCAAGTCTCTCATTTTAGAAGTTAAAACAAGATTTTTGTAACTGTCAATACTGTACTTCCAAACTGGTACTTTTAAAATCAGCTGTTTGTCTGACTGCAATGTCTGCTAAAACACAGCGTTTCTTCACGCTGTATGAGATTAACTTTCAAAAAAAATTTCTAATCTTGAAATTAACCTATTGCATGTGCAAATCTCAATAATGACTGAAGAGTTACACCTCTCATTAAGCAGCAGGGTGTATGGTGGCCTGAATTTTTATATAGGAAAATCTGCTTTGCACATTGGAAAGACTGAAACCCAGCTGTTCAGCCCCTTCATCTGGCTCTGATTCATCTCTGATTCTCAATGAAGGTGGTAGCTCAGTAAATCCACATCTTTTAGTGTGGGATTTCAGTGGGGTTTGAGGATATGACAAATATCCTGAACTAACATCTCTAGTATTCGCAAGTAAAAAATACTTTAACTGGCTGAGGTCAAAAGTGATGGCAGAATCAGCAGAGAACATTCTGGATGTTAAGTGGGTGATAGTTATGAAAAAAATACATGACTGAAAAACATGCAGTCAAGTGGGGATTCCTGCTCTTCCAAAAATTTCTTTGCTAAAGACTTCTTTTCTTACATTCTCTGGTGGGTATCACTCTTGATCTTCTTGTCCCACAGATTTTCTGTTACTTTCAGTGGTACTGCTGGGATGTATAGCACTGCAGCTCTGCATTAGAAAAGATAAGCATAGGTTTGATTCCTTCTCACTTCTGTTATTTAAAAGTATTTAAACTTTCATCACTAAGAGAGAAGAAGAAGCTCTCCATGCAGACTGAGAGACAAAACAAATTTTGTGAGTGCAAAATGCAATTATTATTTACTAGAGGCGGAAGAACAATGAATTCATTTTGAAATGGCAGCGTCTGCTGGTAGAGGTAACTACAAGCAATTTCTCCGTGCATGCTGAAGAAGCTGTTGTTATTTTTTCAGGAAGGCTCTTTTTGTTACGCTTTACATATATTAACAGCAGCTTTAGTAAAGAGTCAACTTTTTTTTGCCTACTAATAAACTTCCCCATTCCAGATTATTATTCTGTTGTTAAACTACATGCCATATAATTGATTGGCATCAAAGAGGTTTTTCTGCTACTTCTCTTTGGTTTTTTTTGTAAACAATAGTGGTTTTGTGTCATTCTAGGTTGAAGCTGAAATCCTCTGCTTTGTCAGTGATAAAAACAGACATTTCTTGAAAGGTTGTTCATTTTTTTCCACAAACTTCACCTATAAAATTGTGCACTGGCGAAAAAGTATGACAAAAAGAGTTATTTTGGTGTGCAGTGATGTACCTTATCTCATTAAACAGTTTCTAATATTTAAAATGCAGAATGTACAAACTGTGTATATATTAAATGTATATACTTACATGGCTAAAGAATTATGTCTTATAAGCCTGGGGGTATGAAGAAATACAAAGACAGATACAGTAGCAAGATGCATTCGATAGCATTAATTATGTAAGGGCTGACAATATTTCAGTCGTATTCCTCTGTTTTACAATGCTAATAACCTAAGTGTTCATCATAAAGATTTTCCATGCATGTTTTCTGCCTGAAGAAATGTGTTATTAATTATTACTGTTAGTTTGGGAAAAAAAAATTGTTTTCTTTGACGTTAAGTGGGACCCATGCCTTAAAAGCAAAATTGAATGCCATTTTCGAATCAGGTTAAAAACAAACAAAAGAACAAACAAACAAACAAAAAAAACCAGCAAAAAAGCCTCCTGAAGTTTAGGACTTTGTAACGGAGCTGAACATAATCTTATTTGTAGAAGTTAGGGATGGAAAATAGGAGGTCAGCCAGACCACCGTAATGATTCCAGAAAGACATAAAGGTTGAGCAAGCATATTTTTAGGTTTTTGAAGATCTACCAAGTGATGTTCAACCGGCTACCATCCCAACACTAGGAGATTCTTCCACTCCTTGGAGAATTGGCTCTTGAATCCTTCATATAGACAGTTGGATGCCTCAGGAATTTTCTTCTTTCTTGTGCCATTCCTCTTACATTGAAGGCAAGGGAGACAAGGAATTGCCCGCACTTCAAAATTAGAGCTATCATGGTGTCTATACATCCAAGCACATGCCTCCAGAAACTGGTGGACTTTTCCTATGGCTGTATCAGGACTTTTAGTATTTTTTGGACAGAGCACTCTGGTGTAACAAATAGTAGTGATTTTCATAGGACTGAACAGCCTTTTTTTTTCAATCAGTGACTCCCTGCACAGTCAAGCAAGAACAATATTGTGCTTTGCTGGAAGCCTGTTTTAAGTTTCCAGCACTGAAGGAAGGTCCACAAGTACTGATCATTCTGCTGAAACATGGAAACAGACTGATCAGCTCTCTATGACTGAAGAGTCTGCAGTAGAGTCAGAAAAAGGAAAATTCCACAGGCTGATTTTTTAAAACCCTGTTTCTATTTTCTCCATTTTTGATGCATAATGTTGCTGGCAGCACATTAATCCAATATGCAGTAGGATGCTTTCTATTTTAAGTTGTTCAGATTTTTTTTTCCTTTCTGAATTTGGTATGACACTTGACTTCTTATGTCCAGTATGGGAGAAATCCACACCAGAAAATTATTTTTGTGGGTGAGGCATTGAATTCCCAATGCTAAATGCAGTAAATTCAGCAAACTCAAGCTGAAGAAAGTCAGACTTTCTCACTGGACAGGACAGTTGACTGTGGGTCCTGGCTGTTCCTGATTTGACAGATGTGTTTTTGAAATCACAGTGCCACTTTATAACCTGGATTCTACTTGTTTTTAGAGTTTTTTTTAAGTCAGCTGTCACATAATAGCCCATTTAAAGAACTGGGTAGATGCCTAGAAACTTTTTAACATGGGAAGGTAGTCATAAAATGATTAATGCTTTTGTAATTCTATATTCACTTTAGTAAAGCCAGTGTTATGCTGTATCACACAATTGCTACATCCAAGTATACAGAGATAAAAAGACCATACTTTAGGAAATAATCAGTCTCTCAGAGATTCTGACAGTGTATGTAATGTAAAAATACCAATTTCACTGAGAACTTAGAAGGGCCCCCACGATGCAGTAGATGATTTTGCCTTCCAGATTTCCCTGGAGTGGAAGTCTGTCCCTCTTGATGTATGACACAGACTAGGAGTTTTCAGTAGTTCCTACTCAGCATGGAAATGACAGATGTGAGTTTTAACCTCAAAATAATTAAACCAAGAGAGAAAAGTAGTTACATGCAGAACCTCATTCACAAACCCTGCCCTGAAAAGAGAGATGTAAAGAAGAGTCACAGCCCTATCAGCAGTGCCCTGACCAGCAGGCCACATCAGCAGGCAGAAGAAAAGAAACTCTACTTCTGTGCATCTGCTGAGCTTTCCTATTGTTATGGTTTATGTCTTTCCAGAGACCCAGGAGGCCCAGTCAGAGCACTGGAGCCCACTGTACTTCAGTGTAAGGCACATCAGACATATCCACATCTCCTCCTCATGCCATTTGTAGGAACAGCTGGGAAAAGAAGTGGACATGAATTTCATTACCACTCCAGCTGACTTGTAGGGAAATAAATAAAATTTGATACCTCATTTTAATAATATTTGTAAATGTGCAAACAAATGCTGGAAAACAAATTAATGGTATTGGAATTTATTACCAGCCTTTCTGTTCAGCATGTTGTGTACCATCACAGATTATCTCTTATTATACACACAAGTTTCTTTAGGACACTGTTTCTGTATTTCTTGCAAATGTGAGGCAGCTCTTTCTATGTTAATATTTTATTGATATAGTGCCATAAGTGCACACAGCAAATGTCCATAAAGTCTTATTTCAATAGACCTTTTCTATTATGGGCTTCTTCTCCCATTATTTCCTAACTTCATATTTACCTAATTGCATTTTCTCTGATCACAAGCCTTTGATAATCAAGACATTAAGGATAATGTGTTTAATTTGTGTCTTTCTTTTCTTGAAACACACTTCTTTCAAGATGCATCGAGGAAAGTTAAGTGTTCGTCCCTCTACTGCATTGCCATTTAGTGACCCCTGACCCACTGAGTTCAATCAAAGTCTATCCACAGACTTTATAAGAAATCCAAGAAGGACCCCTTAGGAGAAGAAATGAGTTGCTTTTGGCAGAATACTTTGTGCCCTTCAATATTTTATGAAGCAAAATGTTTAGGCTCAACATACTTTGGCATTCTGCCTATTTCAGTCCAGTCAGAGCAAATATAAGATACTTGTTAGGTCATTATACAACGTGTTTTCACGACCATGGTGACCTATCTGGCAATAAAAGCAGTCTCAAGAGACAGGACTTAAACAGCATCATGACATAGCCAAAGCAATTGCAGCTTCCAGAGCTACCAAGTGTGGTTCGATAACCTAAAGACCTCAGGCTGTGGAAAAAGACCAGAAGGTAAGTCAAAAAGCATCTGTCAATACTTTAGGTAAGAGAGCAGCACAAAAGAAAGCACAAACCAGTTCACACAACGGGAGAAGGATTGAGTTAATATGTAGAATTTATTGTAATAACAGACCACCACAAATTTATTAATAAGATTAGGAATAAAGTTATTAAACATGCTAACTATTCACCATTAAAAAGGTGATTGGAGTCAGAGGATTTGTAGTGAATTTGGTATACTTGCATTATATGAGACCGATTCTTTTCTTCCTCTAGAAACATAGTCTATATTCTATCCTGCTGTCATTATATGTGCAGAGCCAGGAATTGGACTTGATGATCCTTGTGGGACCCTTCCAACTCAAAATATTCTCTGATTCTTCTGTCCTCCCCTGTCTGAGGAATCTACTTCAGTGTGATATCTCAGGAAGTTGTGAAATGTATTTGGTAAACACTCCCAGATACCTTTGTGCATTGTCATCAGCTCACTGCCAGTAAACGTTTGCTCCAGGCTGTTGCTGATTACTGCCACAAAACTGCCTCCTTCTGCTGTGCATTGGTTTGGACTGCCCAGCGAAAATGTGCAGATGAACTACACAGATATTCAAAGAAAACATGGGAAATCCTGGCGGGGCAGAGGCTGAGATGAACATAATAGTTTTCACCTGCTCCCTTTATGCAGCAGCTGTAAATCGTTGGTGGCCTCTGAAGAATAATCTCTCCATTATGTCTCAATTGCTGAAAATGTTTGCTGTGAATTCTCTAAGAAACTTCTTCATTCCATAGAGAGCTTGTTGCTTTTCCCACAAATCTTTGCTTTAATGTCTAGTAACTAAATAATGTCATTGTGTGTATGGACATAGCTCCCACTGGCTTCAAAAGCAAATGAAGAAGGGAAATTTAACTTCATATATGTAAATGAAGCCTTGTCATGCTATGCAATGCTGCAGAAACTAAGAAAGTTGTGCTAGCAAAAGGCTTTATAGAAGGCAATTTTTGCTTGATGCAAGAGAAAAAGGAAAGAAATTCTGAGGAAGGGAATATGAGGAATATGAATGTACATTTACCCCTTTAAGAGGTTGCAGCCATAAAACCAGTGCTTAATTCAAAACCTAGATCCCAAGAACAGTAAGCTGCATTTTAAAATAAAAATTTTTGGCAGTAAACTGATGAACTTTAAGAGTGCAATGAACTGTGTGCCTTGTAAATACATATTAATCAAAAAGCCTTTTGGTTAAACTAATGTTCAAGGTATGATTTAGAGACTCAAAAGCAAGAAAATGACCAGGATAGGCCAGAATTAATGATTTTTGAGTACTAAACCCTGGGGTTCATTATATTGCATATTGTTCCTAGGCTTACTCAGTACCAGTAGTGTCTGCTGAAGACTTACGAAAAATAATTTGACTGGGGAAAGAGACTTTCTATTAAAGACATTATATTGTACATTTATTTATTAAAGTTCATATTTTCACTGTTTCCAACCTCCAAAGTAGCATCCCCACAACAAGGTTTTGATTTCAGTTCATCAGTTTTCTAAGCAAGTTGAAAAAAGGAAATTTACCATAACCATCATATTTGCCAGAGAGAAAAAAAACCTCCACTTGCTTTTGGTTTATCAAAAGACAAAAGAGACGATGACATTTAGTGTGTTTTTACTTTCTTATCTTTCCCATACACCCTCATGTCTTGCTCCTGGATACTTAAATATGTTGCTTCATTTACTTTTCCGCAGACCCTCACCCATGATCTTTGTTGGAGAAAGGCTATTGTAAGAGATTGGTTTATCCCAGTTTGGCCATTCATATATTCTTTTGAATGTGCAAGCATGGAATGAGGGTGCTAATGCCATTAGGTGCCTAGCTCTTGTTCTGGGTTAAGCCTTGCTTCTGGAAAGAAGTGGAAATAGTACTGAGACGTCTTAAGCAAAGTTGTATCTTGCTCTCTCATCTTTTTTCCACAATAATGCTCTGTCTCAATTAGATAAACAAACAGGATTGTTCTCCTCTGATGGACAGGAATCCTGACATTTTCTCTTTAAAATGCTGGAAGACATTTATTCTTAGAGACTTCTCTGTGCAGAAATGTACTTAACTGGTAGTTGTAAGAGATTAATTTGCATGCGTTCCGAGGCAGTGAAACGTGTGAGTGAGCATTCCTTTCGAGGTTCATGTCAGCTGATAGACAAATATCTTCAGTGGTTTTCTTTCATTTGTCTGAAAGCATGTACAATTAATTGCAGCTTCTTGATACTTGTTGCACTTGCCTGAAAAGTTTCTAGAATAGATGTTAATTGAGCAGAGGGGATTTTAATGTGGCATAAACATGCTGACATATCGGATTGTAATTTAAGCATGAATACATTTGGGATTAGCGAGCAATTAGTAAGTATATGTCTAATTAAATGCTGGTAAAAAGCAGTTTAAAGAAAATATTGAATTATTTCCTTAGTATGCCTTATTTTTTGAGTCTTCTGTGCCTGTAACGGGAATACTCTAACTTGATTCTCCATCTCAAGTTTAGAAGACTCAGTCCTGATGTTACATTCAGAGTTTTCAAAAAAACTGATAGAATTCTCTTTTTTTTTCTGGTAAGTTTCTGATAAGTTTTTCATCAAGCATTACTTTTGGAGGAAGAGCATACGACATCTTTCTGTAGAATTTTCAGTGTTTGGAACTGGGAAAAATCAAGATATTTCCTAAGAATAAAACATGTAACAGTTGTTCTGCCTCCAGTCTCCTTCATGGACTCCATTGTTGTCATGGTTTAGGAATAGTACTCCACAATTTAGTGTTCCCACTGAAGTTAAAATCCACACACTACTCTCTCTGTCTCCCACCTTTTTCCCTTCCCCAGTGCAGCAACTGAAAAGGAGAATTTGAGGAACAAAAGACAAAAATCATGGGTTGAGATAAGAACAATTTACTGGAAACAGCAGTGAGATAAGAAAACTAAAAATAACAGCAACAATATAAATAAAAACACTGTACAAAAGAGACAGTGCAGAGTTCAACCTGACCATAACCACACCTCCCTGACTGCTCCCTCCAAGCCAATATTGTTGATCATATCCTGTTGTTAGGGGATCCCAAAACATGCTATAGTCCAAGGAAGAATAAGTACGGAGAAAAAATAGATTGACTGTCTCTTGTGTGAGTAAATCATCTTTTATAATAAACTCTAGATGTCACCCAGATAAATGGGTTCCAAAAGAGAAGTGATTTTCAGTGCAGACACTCCCAGGTTTTATTGGGTCCTGACATTTTCAAGTATTCTCCAGCTCCAAATCTTATTCTTTGTGCTGTATTCCCATTAAGAATTTGACAGTCATAATTTTCCTTCACATTTTTAGTTCCCTGGGTATAAACAATTATAGGTCCTCATAAACTGAGATGACAGAATCCTAAAATGAGCTCTAATTTGAGTAATCTTTTCCTTTTACTAATTTAAAAGCCCAAACTGCAGTCTATCGTCCTATGCAAATTACATCATGTATGGAAAAAAATTGGTATTAAGAGGCTGTGAGAGCAACTGCTAGTGATTAATGAGTCAAATATTCGACCATTTGCTGTAACCGCCCAGGTGCTGTAAGAGAGTGGAATATTGGTGCTAATGGCTCAATGGGCTCGGTGCTTTGCTAGTGATGCACCTGAGAGTGGCCTCCCAGGTGCAGAAGGGTGTGCACACCTGAAGCTGCAAACTGGGTTCCCAGATAAGGCTGATGGGAGGCAAATCCTGTGACGTGGGTAAGTCTTTCTTGTCATGCCACTGTCCTCCCTTATCTAATGACTCCAGCGGTGAAAACTCCAATCCAGAGTATGGGACATTCACAAGTAGGATGAAGGGACTCATCTTGGGTGATGGGCCATGATTGATTCAACTATGCTGAGTAAGAGACAGCTGCAACACCTTACAAGGTGTCAAGACCCTTAAAGTGTCCCATGATCCACAACATTACATCATTCAGGTGTCTTGTGGTTTATATTACATTACCCAGTGTGAAACTCCCTTCCCTGGGTATTCCCCACATGAACCTGATTGATTATAAATCCAATAGTGTTTGTGTTCTTTGGATTTGTTCCCTCACCACTTGATGGATGCAGTCTGCAACCACCACCTCCAGAAGCCTGAAATCACTGAGAAGACCAGAAGAGGAGGACTGGCAGAATGTCATTGGAATCTACAGAGTGGTGATATTTTTTTCTCTGCTTCTCTGCCACTTTCTCTCGCCACTGTCCTTCTCCCTTTCTCTCTCTCTCTACCTTACATTTACTGCTAAATAAAAATCCATTCTATTGAGTTTGGCGTATGGTCTCATTTGAACTTTAGTTTAGGCAGTGGCATCTCTCTGATAATTTTAATAATTGGATCTCTACAGAGGCCCTGTTATTATTGAATTAAGACAGTCACAAATTAGCAACACTTTCTACCAGATAATAGCAAAAAAATTCCAGTATACAATTGGAAATTATATGTAAACAAGTACAGAACTTATGTCATTCTTGCTTCACCAGTCATCCACTAAAAAATGCAAAACTATTAATGAAGTGAAAACTAAATTTATTAAAATAGTTAAATTTAAAATAGCTCCACATCCAAGCTGTACAAAGGAAAATCTCTTTTATCCCTTGCTTTGATGAATCTGGCCTGTGATCTTGTGCACTTCTAAAGATGATCAAATTGAGCAAAGAACCCCATGAATTCTAACACAGCAGTCTGAGTGATGTTCTTAATGAACACAGCATGAGATATTTAGGCTACCTTGAGGACAGCTGCTTCCATCTAGCTACTTGTATCTTCAAACAGCTATTTAGTCAAGATACACTGGGTCAGCTATTGAAACACTCATATAGTAGTGGCTCCTATGAAGCAAATTAAATTTGCACATTTTGCCATGTCTGGCGGTATTTCTGTCACTAGAAAGGGTTTGGTTTATTTGTTTTAAAATTATTTTATTGTACTGTTTATTCTGTTTGCCGCTACTATTATTATCACAGTTTTTTGGAAGAAAACTGATGGAAAAGAAAGAGGAAGCAAAACAAAATTTATATGCTTTGTGAAAATAATATTTATATATGGACCATAAATGGAAATAATAATTTAATAGCTTTCTCTTCTGTAATTTCTGCTGCCCATAGCACTTAACTGCAAATCACTGAAACAACAGCATCCTTCGCTATCTACTTCTTGTGTCATCAGTGTATTCGTACTTCTTCTTCCAAGTAACCAATTTCACTGTCCCTTCACTCGAAACTTGACTCACTTGGACTAACACATATTCCATACCTTGGGCTGATGATTAATAGGTATTCCTCACTCAAAAAAGGAAATGTGATGGTGTGATAATATGATGATGCAAATATGAATATTTGCAATTCTTTCTGTCTTGATTTTACAATGAAATTAATGTTTTGACGTGTACATTGGTTTCCAGTAAAATGTAGCAATAACATTTCAGCGGTATCAGAGAATCATAAAAAATAGAGACAAAGTCTATTATGTGAAATTCCCTCTGAAGTTACCTCAAGTTTTGCCTGAGTTTTAAGTAAGCCTGTGGCTCAGTAGAGTTCTGCAGTCAGTTGAAGATCTCTATCACAATTGGGCAAGTTTTGTGCTGATACTGAGTTTCATACATACAATTGAATTCCCTTTCTTGCAAAGCTACCATGGCACATTATGGGAAATCAATATTTAATTTAACACATTCAGTAAAATACCCTGTATATCTTTGTGCTGCCTCTCTTCTTTTTTTGTAATGCCACCTTTTTCTTTTCCATTGGAGAGAAAAATATTCAGCCCTGCTTTTAATAAGTTTAGGGAAAGAATTTTCCCTTAATGCAGGACAGAGCTATGCAAAATCCCTTGCAGAATCTGCGAAAACGACATGGTGCGAGATCTGTTCATTAAGCTATAAAAGAAGTGCAACGGGTGATATATTCTCTGGCGTGCCACTTTCTGCTGAAGCACACACGTACCTTCAGGTGGGTCAAGCTCTTAACAGCCGCTGCCACTTGAACTGTGATGTAGTCAGATTGGAAAGACAGGGAGTAAGGATGGTAACCCACAAGATGCTGCTGACAGAAAGGGGTTTGTTGAGACACAGCCATTACAATGCCTTGACTGCCAGACTTGGTTCATCCTCTGGCAAGCTGAAAACTTAAAACACCTACAGACATTTTCTGTTAAGAGAGATGTTAACGCACAATGAAAATGTAAAGTTTTATTAGTTTAGAAGTGCTGCTAGAAAACAATAAATAATAAAATGTGGTATTGTATGCACCTTTTCAACTAATTTCCTAATTATTATAAGTGAATTCTACTGATGGCCCTTGGAAGGCTTACAAGACATGGATAATAGAAGCGTTAAGTTTGGAAAAGATCTCTAAGATCATGGAGTCTGTCAAACAAGCACCACTGTGTTCATGACTAAAGCATACCCCCAAGTGATGCATGCACCCATTTTTAAACATTTCCAGGGACAATGGTTCTACCACTTCCCTGGGCAGCCTGTTTAAATGCCTGACCACCCTTTCAGTGAAGAACTTTTTCCCAATACCTTACAGTTCTAAGTAGATGTAAAGATATATTTCAGAGCAGGACATAATGCTTATTAGCAAGCAAGAAAAATGCCACTGTCACATCTTGCTACTAAATTTCCTGTTAAAAGAGATCATAAACACTCTGGTGCATTTCACTCTAGTTAGTGCACTTCACGAATCTAATACTTATGTAGGCATTTTATTTTCCAAAATAAGTGTTAATCTTTCAGTGAATCTGTTACTTAAGGAAATATGCATACAGCTCTATTCTTCACATGCTGCATATTTTCTGCTTTGAGCTTCAGTGATGCCATTTGAAGAGTTCAGAATATTCACCATGAGTCAGCCTTCATCAGATGTTTATTTGGGAAGTAATTATTATGTAATGTTTACCAGTGTGTTCAACTGGAGAAACCTTAAAGGGGAATCAATCTATAGATGCCTTTTTAGTCCTTTCAGACATTCTTGAC
This sequence comes from Eulacestoma nigropectus, assembly GCA_013397775.1. Classification (NCBI taxonomy): domain Eukaryota; kingdom Metazoa; phylum Chordata; class Aves; order Passeriformes; genus Eulacestoma; species Eulacestoma nigropectus. Next base: position 46,176 of record VZTE01003395.1, read on the forward strand.
TGAGTATGGCAGCTACATTAGGATCAATATATCCAGTGGTCTGAGCTACTCTTGGCATTCATGCCTCTAGGTAGGTGAAAAACAGCTGTCTAATAATTTTTCTGCATGGATATCAGCTCAGATTTTTACACAGCGTATTTCAAATTTCAAGATCAGTGCCTCATCATTCTCACAGCCTGCCTCTGGTGTCTCTGATGCACTCAGTGGTGCTCTCCTTGATGAAGTCTGGCTTTCCTGGGATAATGGAAGCTTTGAAACACTCCCACAACAGATATGGAGGCTACTTACCACTGCTACTTTCTAAGAAAACTCTGTGTGGGCTACTGTTTCTTCACAAGTGAGAAGATTTATGAAGAGTTCAGCACCTTGTTCAAAGTAATTGAAAAATTTGGGCAAGCACAAATGGAATAGCTGCTCCTGCTGGACTAATGTCCAGTTTTTTCCTAAGGAAAATTCCAGTGTTTTCTAAGGAAAATTATTGCAAACAGAAATTAACTAACAAATTGCATCTTGGAAAGTTTAGGAAATATTCAGAATGACTCACAATGGTTATAAAAGGCCCTAATGACTGCTCTGGAAACTCACGTCATGGATAAATTTAGTAACGAACATCTGACTTGACTATTTTTAGGTATTGTTCTAAAGTATGTGAAGAATCTTTCTTACAATTGACTGATTTAATTAATGGATGTTCAAACACCACTTAAACTAGAAAGCAGTGATGTAATAAAAGATAAGGAGCAATTTTTGTAAAATTGTACTTAGAGTTGCTATTGGATTTGTTTTAGTTACAAAGCATAACTATGTTATCAACAGAGATTTGGCTGTCTTCATCAAGAATTCAATGACTTCTGTCAGGAGAAATAAAGCCAAGATAAATATATTAGACTTTGCCATTAAGTAGATATTTTTATACTTATGGAGATATATTTTCTCTTTTTATATTTGTGGAGACAAAAGGCTAGAGAAGGTTAGCAGGAGTTTGCATACCTGCTCAGGAGAAAATAGAGAAAAATGCAGTGTGACATTCTTTTGAAAGTGGCATTTACTGGGTTCCCAAAGAGCTATAGCTGATTATCCTCCCTGGAGAAAAAAAAAAAAAAAGCATGTACAATATTTTTGCAAACAGATTGAAGTCCCCGGGATCAGATCTAAGACATGTCAAACCTGCAGTCCAGGGGCTCTTTCCTTGGGACTGTACATGCAAAATTCAAAGCAGTCACAGAATACCAAGATTGTCAAGTGTTACTAATACTTCAAGATGAGTATGTACTTGTATATGCATAGGTAGGCATACGTGTGCCTGGTACCTGAGCTGAACAGCTAGCAGTACTTTTTATAATTTCTAGTCATTTAAACAATCTACTCTCTTAATGGGAAAGTCAAGAAAAATAAATAGAGGAAATAAAAAAGCATATTTTATCATGAATAAAAAATACTGAACTTTTAAGAAAATATACATATGTCATGGAAATAAGTAATAATGCATCAACACATGAGTTATTAAATTTCTGGCTTTAGGCTCTTTCCTCTTCCCAGGACATCATGTAGCTTTGGATACCCACAAGGGGTGTCTGTATGTATGTATATATGCATATATGCACATATGCTGCCCATCTCTGACTGCATTATAGAAATGAATTATGTGGCTTTTATGCTATGCAAGAGCTTGTTCTACCAAGTGCTCTATATACATATTTTGTATGTGCAATTAATTACACAGACTATTTTGCCATTGTTGAATTGCTGAGGGGGAAAAATGATAAATGTTAATGAAAAATTCAATAATAGACACTACTAAATTCAAGGGGAATTCTGTCATACTCTTCATTTCAGCCCTATTTTTTATCATGAGAAGGTACATAGAAGAGTAAAGATGTTTTATTATTCTCCAATTCACACAAATTTTTCTTCTATACTGCAGGAATACTGGTAGCTGGAGTTCAAAAGAAACTAATCCTTATAACTTGCAAATACTTCTCTCGTACTGAGCTCAACTGCAAAGCTCTGAGCTGAGTTGAAAGTGCCCCAGCTGAGAAATAGATTACAAGAAGGATCGGGAGGAATTTTCTCATAAAAAAGGACAACAGTTGTGCATTGGAGCACACATCACGTTGTTTCCTTCATGTACGCCTTGCATTTTAACAAGTTGCAGAGAGGTAATTCACAGAGACACTGTAGAATGATACATTAGTTTCTGGAAGGAATTTACAGAGCAGCTGTGCATCTCTTAAGCTTTCATCTTTTTAAACTGCATGCATTTGGCTCTTTCAGGTACCCCACTATGAGAGACTGGGAGGATTTCTGGCTCAAAACATTTTGGGTGCGTGTGTGGGGAAAAGGGGCAGGCCAGGTCTAGTTCTGGTGAGGCGATGCCATGCTCCACACCTCCCAGAGCCCGTATCCCAGCCCTGAGGTGACTGCCAATCCCTGGCACACCAGAGACAATGCTCCACACCCCACTCCTGGAGCCCCAATCCAGCCCCACAGTGGCCAGATGACCAGAAGTCCCATCTGTGGGAAGGGCCCAGGAAGGCCAAAGGGTACTTAATGCAGGACACAAGGTGAGCACATGTCTTGACCTTCCCTTGGATTTTATACCATCTGAACACTGCTGGAACTCAGGAGTGGTAGCTATATTTGTTATTTACTGTACTCTTTCTCTCTCTCTTTTGTCTCCTAATTCCCTCTTCTCAGACTTTTGAATACCTTAAAACTAGATGGGCTTGGAGTTTGCTAAGTTGAGTGGGCCATTAATGCTTTGTGAAGTGTTTTATGTTGATTGAATGCTAGTGTAAACTTTTGACAAAGTTCTCTGATTTTCTGAAGTTATCAGTGAAGTTTTTTGTTGTTTTGATCTCTTGGGAATATCTTGTCAATATTTCTCCTGTGCATCTGCCTCAGAGTATATAAAAAATCCATAAGCCATTTTAGGAGCAAGTTTTTGGGGCCTTATGTTTTAATTGGCACCATGATAAGGATGCTCTTGAGGTGACGAAGAAGTATTTTATACGGAGGTAACTGCTAGGCGCAGAATAAAGGAAAAATTAATATTTGGTCTAAACTGATAGTCTCCAGCAGAAAGGCCCTGGAAACCCAGGTAAAAATTGACCTTAACTATTCTCCACTGATGGAGTTTCTAAAAGCTTGTAAAGTTTATCCAGCCCCAAACACAGAGATGTGGGCTGACTTTTTCATCTTTCCCTGGGTATGGATCCTGGGGATTCCCCTGAAACCTTGTTGGTGGGAGAGATAAGGATGGTAATCTGGACAGGTATATTTGTTTGGGTTATAACGATACCTGGACCTGTAAGGTTACGGACTCCAAAAGGCAAGGAAACCTAACTATTGAAAATTGGCCTATCCTTAAAATTTGTATTTTCTGACAAGGTGTGCAATGCATTGCAGTATCAGTAAGCATTAAAGAATCTAAATTGAACTCGCCATGCTATTTTGGAGCTCATCTTACAAGTCCAGCAAGTATCAAAAAAGGTTTTATTAAATTGTCTAACGTCTGATATGTTATTAATAAATGAGCAAGGAATATGTAAAAGGCAAGACCTCACCAAAGAAGAATGCTGTATCAAGAAACAAGAAGGAAATACTGAACGAATCTTCTGGACTCTTCGGTCTCTGCAGCTGAAAGACTGGTTTCATGAATTCTTCCCCCAAATTCTGTTTTGCATTGCAACTTGCCTACAGTTTTAGAGACTCACAGGGTGGGGAGCGATGACTTGCATAGACTGAAATTTTAATTTTAACTAGGCTTACGATTATTGAAAGAGCGATTGTCTGTTATTTGATTTCTTGTATACTTTCTTCTTCTTTCTCTTCTCCTCTATCTCCTGGGTTAGGACCCATAAGTCTTTTAAAGAGGCTTGTCAAGTGGGTTTTTGGGACCTTACCTTAAAATGTCTTTTAATCCTTTCAGCATTCTTGTTGCTTGCTTTCAGAGCTTTCACAACCAGTGAAAAACAGAACGAGTAATTCTGTTTTCACCAGAGCTTGGTAAAGTCCTTAGTTGATTCCCGAGCTTTACATAAAACCTCCTGCTCCAAAACTGTTCCAATCATTTGGAAGAGTCCCGCTCGGTACCATGGGTTACATATCAGACTCTCTGTGGAGACATCAGAATGCAGATTATGCCACATTTCCTTTTCTCCTCTGGTAGTATCTAATTGCAACCTCCTCTCTGAAAGCCATGTGTCTGGCATTCCTAAAATAAACATTTCCTCATTTATTGACTAGTACTAATTCTTACTTAGTCAGTTTCCTTTGGAAACCAATTACATTGCTCTCATTTGAAGTCTTTGTCCTCCACTTAGAAAGGCTGTGGACGTACTGGAAGGAGTTCAGAAAAAAAGTCACAAGTGTTATCCAAGATCTGGAATATCCATTTTAGACTGAGTGGTTATTTTGGTTAACACAGAGAAGGATACCAGATGAATTGCTCCTGATCTGCAGGAATGTACATGAGGATAAAATTTTTCATAGTAGCAGGCTCCATAGTATAACAAAATTTAATGGCCGTGAGTTTAATGTTAAAAAGCTTATGTGTTTTTTACCAGAGAAGGCAAGAAAGCCTTGGAAATATTTGCTCAAAGTGCATAGACATTCTCAATTAACAAGAACTTAAATCAGGAGACAGCCCATAGCCTGTGAAGAGCTGCTGTCCTGTTGCAGGATTCAATTGATGAAAATCTATGACCTGTATATGCATGAAATACAACAAGGTTTTATTGCCTTGTCATAAAAAGCATGTCAAATTTTTAAACCTGCATCTTTTCCTACAATTTTTATGCATAAACATGTCAAAATCAGTAAATGTTTTATTTAGGTTTCGCTTTTATTAATTTCACATTTTAACAACAGCCTGTATATGTGCAGTCTTTATCTATTCATAGGAAATCAGGTTCAGGATCAGTTCCAAACCGTGGGCAGAAAGTGCACTCTCACAGACACTGAGTCAGTTTTGTGACCAGTCAGTGTCCCTCATTAATGCTCAGTTAGTGCCAGCTTCATTGTCCTTTTTATTAGTTTCTTTACTCAATACCATAGACACATAAAAAACACCACAGTGGAGTTCTGTACTGGGTCAGGTTTTTTATTTCATGAAAGTACATGGATTTTCTTTTCCCATTACAAACTTAAAATGAGAATACAAAATGTACAAATCTTCCATAAAACTATATTAGAAAAATAATGTTTCAAGTCAATCAAACATTCTTTTTAGATTAAACTGACACATTTTGTTTGGAATTTAAGTTTTGCATGTGATTTACTAATATTGGAATTAATTTAATTTTCAGAAGTCATTTAAAAATGGTAGATCTCACTGAGCCAAAAATGCCAAAATGGAGTGTTATCATGCTGTCAAAACACTTTATATTTTAGGCAGATTTTATATTCTCAGCTCTTTGTGTCAATTAGACAGTAATAGCATTTCCCATTGAAACTTTTTTAGTAAAAGATTCTACCTGAATCTCCTAATACCGCATGTATCTGGGTACATAAGATCACACAAAGTATTTAAAAGCAAAATAACAAGGTGGGAGGGGGGTGGGGTGGGGTGGAATTTTACAGAACCAAGAGTATGGGAGTGAAGATATTTGCATCCACATATTTTTTCTAAGATACTCTTTCACAATATGCTTAGTCTCTTAAATAAAAATATATTTTAAGTATTTTCAGAGTAAGATGTAAATGAATGTATGGACTGTGCCTCATTTGGCTCTCACTAATATCCTAAAGCATGCCCTCTGTGTTTTCTCAGTGGTGCTAGGGCGTTGGAATCATAGAATATCCAGATTTAGAAGGGACTCACAAGGATCATTGAGTCCAACTCCTGGCCCTGCAGAGGACCCTCCAATATTCCCACCATGTGCCCGAGAGCATTGTCCAAATATTCCTTGAGTTCTGTCAGGCTTGGTGCTGTGACCACTGCCTGGGAGAGCCTGTTCAGTGCCCAACCATCCTCTGGGTGAAAAACCTTTGCTAACATCTAACCTAAACCTTCTGTGACACAACATAGTATGCTAGTGTGAAAGACACCATGCACTACAATGGCTGTCTCCTGCTTCAATCACAACATACCTGAACTAAGGAGAAACATAATTTATTTTGAAGAGCTACTCATTTCAGGTATCATTTTTCATAGTGTTTTAGTGAGAGATTTTAGTGAGAGAGAGTAGGATGCTCTCAGAGCAGTGTGCTTCCATTACACTTTGTAACTCCACCACCCAGCACTTCCTTTTTTTTCCCCTTTCTTTGAAGTAAGGGGCTATTTGCAATATAAGCATTATTCAACATATCACAGAATCACAGACTATGTTGGGTTGAGAGGGACACACAAGGAGAAAGAAGGACAGAAAACGAGGCCCTTGTGTGCAAGTTAAGCACAATTCTGGCCCATTGCTTGTAATAGTTTTCTCTCTTCCTACGTAATATTCTCCACTTTCATCATTTTCCTTTATACTGAAAACTAAGAAAAAGTAGTTTTGAACATTTTTCATCCATCTTGGAGCCTGCACTTATATGGTCTCTTTGTTACTTTACAGTGGTCTCCTTCTATTCTCTCTAGCTATTTCTAGAACCCTTTTGTGGCCTTATTACATTTGATTTAGCTTTCTTTGCTTCCCTTACTTTACCTCTGCTTTGTTTGCCAGCTAAATTCCATTTAGTCCTTTCAATCTATTAATGTTAGATTTGGGGGGTTTGGTGGGGGGCTTTTTGTCTTCCCAGGGTGAAATGAATAATGCAGATTACTTTGCTGCTACCTAATGAAAGGAACTATGTAGCTTTAGGTTTAGTTCTTTATTGCTTCACTTGCCTCCCTGCAGTGAGTGGCATCTTTTGATCAACTTTTATGTCTTTGCTTTAGCTTAACAGCTGAATGTATTGACGGCAATAATTTATGAAAACATATTTTGATTTCTTAGCTCAAAGAACAGAATACAAAACTACAGTTTCCAGCAATCATGTCTCTGTTTTCTCAAGAAAATGGCTTATTTGTTTTAGAGGGAGAAAAGGAATGGCATGTTAATGCAGACGTGGATAAAAGCTATTCAAATTCCTATACAGTCCTGTACTTACATTTTCTTTCAAATACCCTAGCTGTAGCTAAGGTAATATATATGAAAGGAAAGACAACATTATACATAAGGTATAGTAAATGCTAAATTGCTGTACATCCATTATACAGCACATCTGGCATGAATGCCAGATTTGTAAGCAATACCTCTTAGGATTAAAGCATCCTGATACATTATGTTACTAATATTTTACCACACAACATCGTCTTTCAACTGAAAAAAAAATGCAGAGTGCTTTATGAATAGAAATATGAAGTGGAATCTGGCTCCAAATATTACTGCCATTTAGAATTTAATTAACTAAAGTAGTAGATGGTGAAGTGTCTTACTGAAGGCAAGGCACCCGCCCAGATATATTTTTCTCTTATGTGGATTCTACCTCTCTGTCGTTGCCAAAACCTATTGTTACATTTTGAAATTCACTTTTGGGTGCTCACATTCAGGTCATTTCATTTGTAGTGCATTCACAAACTCTGTCCTCTGCCCTTTACTCATTATATCTGACAGCGTTCCCTTCCTCAATCTCTTAAAATACTGAAAAATATTAAAATGTCACCATCAAAACTTTCCAGTACTGGTGTATGAATGTGGGATTTCTGAATGGATGTAAAATCCCTTGTGCAAATGTTTGCATAGGGACTGGAGTAATGCCTTAGAAAACTCTAGTCAGGCTACAAGAAGGAAATCCTTATTAAAGAGGAGGAGAGAACTGTATTATTCCTGACTTTGAAGAATAAATAATAGCTGTCTAAAATTACTGCTAACTGGATATATTATGAAGATATTTGGGTCATTGCTTTGCAATGCAATTTGTTGAGGAATTTCTGTTTGTTTGGGGGTTTGTTTACTTGTTTTTAAGGAAGGCAGCTAGTGCATGCTCTGTAACATTTTAATTCTATTTTGAAATCATTCACAGCAAGGTTTAGTGTTTTATACTAGACACAGGAATGTATGCAGGCTTGTTCCTTCAATAGCTCTGCAGCATATGACTGAGGCATATTTGTGAGCACACAGCATATATTGACTTGGATATTTATATCAGAACGAGATCATTTGCAAGTAACAGGGATTTCAGTCCTGAACTGTGATCATTTTAGCTAAGAGAATTCTTTGTAGACTTGACTTCTAGGTGTCACACTCAGCAGTGAATGCATAATACATCATCTGCCCACACAAGCTCATTCACTGCTGGAATCAATATTTAATTATTAACATCGTTGAATTTAAATTTTTATCTAAGAAAAGGTAGCGTAATTGAGATGTGTTCGAGTAAAGTAATTGATATATTATGAGTATACAAGTAGGGTGCCAAAAAAGCTGACAAATAAGCTACCAGGGAACGAGACAGACATCTTACAGACACATATAACAGTCAAGTCAAAAGCTCCTGGCAATACTGCTTAAGACAAATTTTACAAACATTATAGAAAAATGTCGTAGTATGCTTTAGAGAAGCTGGTGGTTAGTGATGTATTAGATCTTATTTGATTGATTTCTGTTAAGATTAGGAGCATACCGGATTGCAAGAGGAAAACTGAAATACGTAAAATAATTTATACAGGCTCTGTATTGAGGGCGGTTTCATTCATTGTTGAAATAAATCTACTCCTCTGTCTGAAACTATCAATTAAAATAGTACCCATTATTCATGAAAATAAATATATAGAGTGTTACTCTTGACAGGAGAATGTATCATGTATAAGTGGTCAATAAATCATTTTAGGGGAAAAGTGATATGGAAAATGGCGGCACTTAAACTTTCAATTTTCATTAAAATTTTAACTACAGCAAGTTATTCAGCAGTGAGACAGTCTCTGCCATGCAAACTCACGTGAGCACTCCTTGCTGTTCAGAATTTTGCAAAAAGTACTACCTCTTTGTCCAGTACCTGGCTCTGCTGACTTCCAAAACCTGCTACAGACCCTCCAAAGGGCCTATACCCTGTAGTCACCTCCCTCTTGGTTTTGAAACCTGTATGGCTTTTACTTGCACTCAATTTGCAGGGAACATGGGAAAATTTGCTGGTGAAATCAATAATACTTTTAGTAAAATAGTACGATGGAGAAAGTCTGTTTTACAACTTATTTTGTTACATTTTCTTACTTTTCTTACCTACCTTTCCTGTTGCTTTGTCGAAATACGTCCTTAATCTGCCATTAGTACCTAAATAGATGTCTGTTTAAATCAACAGGCCACTTACACTTCACTGATCACACTCGTGTTCAAATCACTTAATTCCAATTGCTTTACTTTGGAAAGATCTCCAACAGAGGTTAAATTTAGTGACAGTGAGCATACTGGCATCTCAGACCCTGCTGAGGCACCATATCTGCCGTAAGCTGTATTTCATATGCCATATTAGATGTAAAACCAAGAAAAAATATTATGCCTATAAAATTAGCCTGGTACCTTGGAAACCTGGTTATAGAAAACGTTGCAGCTAGGATTAGCCTCGTAATGTAGTTACGTAACAAGTGATATTGCTCCTCCTCCACACACTGTCTCCTGTCCCATAGCAGACAATCCTTTTCCTTCCCCCAGGCAGAGAGGTGAAAAGAGGGGCAGGGCCATAAAACCTTACTTTTTTTCCCCCAATCCTCAGTTCCTCTCTTAGTGACAGCGCAGAGCAATCAAGATCAAAGGCTGCATTGAGTGATGCCAACTGCGTTTCTGCTTTCTGCTTCCACCTTCACTTTGGGAGGCACAGGTGACATGCGTCATCCCCAGTTCCTCTGCTCTTAAACACTGCACAAAGTATTTCTCAACACAGCTTCAGAATCAGCCATATAGATGAAGACAAAAAGGTGAGCAGAAGGAGAAGGCAAGAGGACTAAACACCTTCCAGATTCCAGACTGAAAAGAAAGACCTGATTTAGACAGTGAGAGTTGGGCCCTGAGTGTAAGAGTCAATAGTTTATAGCAGTAAGGATCGCTTGGTAGTTCCCTTTTGGCTAGTTAGCAAGATTTAATAAATTTTCAAGTACAGCTTAATTTTATTCATTGCCCTAATGGTTTTTATTCAGCTTTAAATTTTCTATCTGACATTAATCTTTCCTTAGAGTTTCATTTTTCAGAGGGTTTTTATTTAAGAGGAGCTTTTTAGTCTGTATTTTTTTACCCTTTAAAATTACCTTACAGGTGACAATTAAACTGCTGCTAAGCAGAATGGTGTCAGGTTTTACATGCTGTACTGGCGATACAGCATCCTCAAATCCTTCACTGCAATTTACCTATCTTGAAAGCTATTGGCTTTTACTTACAAGATACCCATAGCACACTGTCATAAACACGCTTTGCACTGACCTGCTGGCTCAATGAATCTGGTTTGTTGGGAGAAATTAGAGAACCAGTTCTAGAAGTACAAGTGATATTTGTTCAGCTGTTACAGAGGCAAATAAAAGCTAAATAAATTTGGTTTGTGAAGGCTATATATTGCCATCTGACAGACAGACTAGCTCTCTTCTCTAGAACAACTCGTGATCTTTCAAGTGTTCTCGAAACACTGCAGCAGGTTTCCTTTTCTAGAAAGAAAGAAAAGCTTCAGGAAAAAAAAGCTTCCCATGGATTTGTGAAAAATACATCATTAATGGTTTACATGTCCACACAAGTATAAGTGCTTGTAGTTGAATATTCTGCATATCCTGAAAGTTTCACATCTATAGATAAATGTATTTATATATGTAAACGCACATATTATTCCACATTATCTTCTCTGGTATCCTGTCCTAAGTTCGTTTTCCTCCTTTAGAATGGTAAGACGAACACATATGATATTAAATGATATACTAGTCAGCCTTAAAACCAAAAACTTTTTGCAATTCAAAACCACTACCTGTGTCAATTAGTCAAGGCAAAAGCTACTCCAAGTTGTTGCAGATCTCCTTGTTTCCCAGAAATTCCCTGAATTCCCTTCAGCATTAGTCCTTGCAGTTTCAGGTTATGAAAGGCCCTATTTTTGAAGTCTTGATTCTTTTTAAAGTGGTCTCATTTTTGTCTGGAATGTGAGTTACCTGAACAAAAATGTGGTAAATCAGCATAAATCGGCAGCCCTTGCAAAAGAGCAGTGTGTCATTGGCTAAAGCCATTTTGGCACCTCAGAGGTTACTGGGCTGGTAATGGTGTTTCTGATGGAGTCATGAAAAGACTGACAAGGTTGGGACAAAAGCAAATCTCGTAAGATGAGGTTGCTTGCTGTCACCTCCCAGCTGGCTGAGGCTGCCAGGGCCTCAGGTGATTAGTACTGAGCAGTTTGAGTTGATTTGTTCTGGTTTAGAGTTTGTGGGTTTGGAAATAAAGCAAGCCCTGAGGAAGGGGATACGAAGAGATCTATGGTTAGGGACTTGATTTTTCCTTGTACAGCTGGTGAGCCTGCACAGTGACTTACAATTAGCAATAAAGTCTAGACAGTCCTTTACAAATCGTGAGCTGGGTGAATCCTTTGCCATCAGAAGAACTCAATGCCTTTAAAGAAAAAACCTTTCAATGAATGCCTGGTGAAATTCAAATCTTGATTCATTCCAGCTACGTTTGGGCCTCTTTTAGAGTCTCTTTCTGTGAACATTGAAGCAAGCAGTCATTGCTTGTAGAAATAAAAATTGCACTACACAGGTTCCATATTCATAACACATAAGGCATATTTTTTCTATGGAATGGGAAACTAATTTAAATGGCAAGGGGGTAGAAAGGGAAATGTTCCAGTAAAACCTTATCAGAGCCCTGCAAGAGGAGCAACTGAGCACCCACCATTCTATCATTCATATGTAAGAGAAATGTGTATAACCCTCCTATGTGACACTGAGGAAACCAGAATACATGTACTTTATCTACAGAAATATGTCCTATATATTACAACTGTCTATAACTATATATAAAGCTGTATAAATAACCTATACATTATGCCATTCCCCCTGCTATTTTAAAGGTGACCTGTAACTGTTGGCTTGTTTAGTTTCTGGAGGTTTTTTTCTCCTTAAAAAGAGGATTTCAAAATGATTGTGAATTTTCGAAACCTGCTTCAATTAAAAGCCAGTATTAACAAGCAATTGTACACATCCACGAGCAAGATTGTCCCGGTGAGTACAGAAGCCTGTAAAGACTTTTAAAATAGTTTGATATGCAAGGCACATGTGGAATTAGCACCCCCAAAAGTAACTTCACAAAACAGCAAGCAAAGTGGTGACTCACTTGAACACAGAAAAGGTCAGAAGAGACACCACAGCTCCAGCCTCATCATTCCAAGGTAGATAACACACATAACTGCTGGCTAGAAAGTGATGCCTATTTCCTTTAGACATTCATCAGACACTGGCTCATATTCTCAAGGAAGAATCATAGGATAATAAAGGAAAGCTAAAAAATTATAAGGCAGTAAAGCTTCCTCTTGTTCCTCTTCCTGCTAACGTGGCAGGTTACACGATCCGGATGTCCTGTGTTCTGTGTGAATACTCATCCCTGGACTGCACAGTGTCTCACCCTCTTTTCCTCCTGTCTAGTAGCACAGGCATTTCTGAGACTGCCAGCAATTATGTGCTTGCACTCAGCCACATGAACACAAGGAATAGTCTTGTGCTTTCTACCTTTTTTGTCACAAAATATCTCTGCTGAAGCAGCTCAGGGAAAGCGTGCTGGTTAGGTAGGTACTCTATTATCTTCTGATGATGTACTTCTAAAACCAAGACCTCCTTACCTCATCCAAGCATGTGCACACATCAGGCTTGAACGGTCAGGTGAGGGAGATCCATTTCCTTCTCACTGCTCCCATAGAGGACGTGTCACACCACTGGAAACAGCAGCAATTCTTCAACATAACAGATGACACATCGGTCGTGTGTCAAGGCTTCTTGTTAGTGGGTAAAGAACAAGGACTGTGCTGGCATTGCAAACTCTTCCTCAAGCAGAAAGAATTGCACCTGGGTCCTCCATTGTCATGCAGGAAGGAGCAGGAGAGGGCTGTGATTTGACATATGTATTCTGGGGCTTGAGTCTGTGAGTTTTATGAGCACTTTCACAGCCTGCTAATTCACATGGAAGTAGGCAATGCCTTGTACTCCACAGGATGTTGAGCCTTTATTTACACTAATGTTAGCTTTTATGTTTTAACATAACATTTATGCCTGTGCAATCACAGAGGAGATTTTCAAGCCTGAAATTTTTTGACTGCAGATGAATTACTGTAATTACATCTCACTAGAGCAATGACAAAATACTTTCTTATCTATGAAGAAAAAAGCTATAAAGAGAAAGCGTTTTTCCGTACCTGAAAATGAATCATACTTGTGAATAAATTCCCTGGACTCAGTAGAATTCTGAAACATTATGCGTGGGCAATGTTCATGACTAGGAAAAAGGCAATAAACAGAGCAGATACCCAGACAACCCTTCCTTTAACCAAGTAAATTGCTAGTCTGGAAACTTATTATTCTTAACTGGGATGACCTCAACACAGCCATTAACACTCTAGAAAATAGCAGGGATGCTGCACCTTTTTACTGTGATTGGTTCTTTTAGTTAAACAGTAAAACTGAAATCACTTGCCAACTTTATTAGCAGCTGAAAGAAATACCTAGAGGGTGGGGTGCTAAGAGAAAATCATTCTTCCTATTTATTGTATTTTCATGTGGAAAGACAGCTGAAGGATTTGAAAGCATATCTGTTGGGAAAAGAATTTGCTAAAGATAGAAAACATGGTGGGGATTTTCAGCAAATTCCCTTGCTGATAAATGAACAGTAATGCTTAAGCCCTTCTAATGAAGATGAATTTACCATGGAATAAAGTCGTCAATGATGAGCAGAAAATAGGGCATTTGTAAATACAATGTAACACAGAATGATAAAGCACATCCAATTTATGCAAAGATGTGCTTGCAGAGCACGATAAATAATATCTGCATAATCAATTACTGGAAGAAAGACAGACTGAATAAATTGTTTTCTGTCAATTTATGGAAAACAAGCATAGCACAAAAAAAGAAGACAATTTGACATTACTCTTTTAACAAGATTGACAAGCACTAAACCCAAACTTACTAATGATTCAAAGGATGCAGTATTTATAACTGTCTATTTTCATAAACGATAGAAAATTTGAATTAGGGCAAGAGCAAAATTCCTATCTTTTAAGGTAAAAGGCAGAATACACAGTCTAATAATACTTATAACACACTCACCCCCCACCCCTCATATATTATATTTGTTTTTTCCTTGTATATAAGATTATTTGGTTTAAAAATGCACATGGATTGAGAGGGGTGGGAGAGAAAGCAAGAGAAAAATAAATTTTATACTCATCAATAATTAATAATAATGGGATACTAGATGTATTTGAATTACCTCCAATAGATATGCATTTAACGGCTGGATGCTACACCCACTGGTCTCAGTGGAAAAGTTTTATTGAGCTGGGTGAACTAGCCTTTTAAAAACATTCTGAAACTACTTTAAAACTGAATTGGAAAAGTTGCAAATTATATCATCATTCATTTACAGAGCCATCAACTTTATGGTCCTAAATATCTCTATGATGCATTTAGTGGTTCTAGAAAGCTTCAGTAGCTGTTTAGGATACCGAGAATACCAAAATGAGTGATAAGCCATTTAATATCCAGATATTAGCTTTAGAAGACAATGTCATTGAACAAAAACAATTCCCTAATCCCTCATCCTTCCATCAATCAAAATAAAAATTAAAATGCAAATATTTGGTAGCTGACAGAACATATAACTTTTGCCTGTAAGAATATTCAAATGATTGTTATAATCTGCATAATACAATTCAATGTCCAACTTGAAAAACACTGAGCAGTTTTCAACAGTCTATGCAGGATATTAAAATTCACATAACCACCAGATTCACTCTCCATGTGAAACATTCAATGATGCCTGTAGCACTACATGCTCTGTTAGTAAATAAACCACTGCTTTTATTTTGGTGTTATTTCAGCCTTATTAAAACCTCTCTTTTTATTTATCTATGAATAAATAGATAAATAGTGCAGCCAAGTCCTAGAAGACTAAAGCTTGTTGTTTGTCCTATTTACGTGATACAGCCCTAATTCCATCAGCTAAGCCCATGAAGAAAGAAAATCAATAGTCAGCGGATATGACGCTGAATAGGAAGTTTGATTGTGACTGAGAAGAGAGAGTGTGAAATCCATCTCTTTAAAATTTGCTTCTGACTCTGGGATTCAGCTAGGTGTTTGAAGCTACACAGACGGCAACATCTCTCCTTTGGGGTCTCCACATCAAATTTTCATGTACTGCTCTAAAACTGGCATGTTTCAAGCAATCACATCTTGATTAGCCATAATTTGATTAATGGAAATAATTAGTTGTTGGGGATCTAACATCTCCCCAGAGGTTTCACTTCAGCCCATAAGTCTTGAGGCACTGGTCATGCTTCGCCACCTGAGAGCACAAAGATTTACTTCCCGAAGCATTCACGCCTGTCTCAGGACACTAAGGCTTCACTGCACAAAGATTTATGTGCTGAAATGTGGACCTCACATAAAGACTGAAAAACCTGACAAACAGCTGCTGCTCTCTCTTCCCCACTCAAGCAGCAGTCACACGCAGAGATAGGGCTAGGAGGGGCCTGAGCACTGATCTCAAAGCAAGTGGAGCAAGCACCCCATGTTAGTAATATTCACAGGAAAGACAGTTTCAGCTTCAGTGGAAGCCTTACTGGGCTCTCATAAGTGCTGCGGTTCTTGTGCAGTCTAATCTGTCATCAAGGCTAGGAAAATAAAATGGCTTATGCAGAATAAGAGGATCAAGCCCTCAGAGAAGCGTTGGTAAGGTTTTCCGGGGCAGTGCCTGTTCTCGGCATTGTAAGCACCGAGTATTTGGTAATACTGCTGCAGTGAACCTATACTTCAGGTGGAAGACAAAGGCACATGGATATTTCCAGGTGGAAAATGTGTTTTTTACAAGAAAAAGACTACACAGATTTCCAGCCCTCTGACCCCGTCCACTTCCTGCCCACAACAGAGCTATCCAAGCAAAATGTTAAAAGAAATAGTCCAGTTTGAGGGTTTAACAGAGCCATTTAGTCTTCCAGATTTTGAAAGAAAAAGGTGAGAATTAATTTGTCGTAAGCAACTGAATATATATTTACCAACATTGGTAGATGGGATTTTTGTCCAGATAAGGTGCATTTTACAAATGCTAATAACTGCATGCTTACAGCAAATTGCACTAAGAGTACAACATGTGAGGAATGGAAATAGTTCTGACTTTAGGGCATTCACCTGTGAAATAGCACGTGCATGCATTTTGCTGGTTCCTGTGAGTTTCCTTTTGAACAAATCAACCACACAATCACTCAGGAGATGGAAAAGTGGGGAAAAGTGGGGGTTAGGGGATATATTTTGTGATGTGGTATAACACAGCAGTAGTGTTCTAATTAACTTCTTTTTTGAAGCTAAAAGCAAAGCCTAGCTCTGGCACATTAAACATAAGATATGTGAGGAAATAAATGAAAATAAGTGGAGGAGCTAAACATGGATTTCCTTTCATGTAATTCTGGTAATGATCAGTATCTCATGACATGCTTCTCCTCTAAAAAGATGTTTGACCCAATCATTCACAGCCCTGTGCTGCTGTAAAGACGATCTGAAGCTGACTACCTATGAAAACTCATGCAAGGAAATCTTAGAAGCAGCATAAAAAGAGATGAAAAAAGAAAAATCTCTCGATAGCAAGAAATAGCCAGAATAGCGTGAGTGTTAAATAGCTTCACGTGCAAATATGATTTCTTGAGATCCTGAGTATCTCATAGAAGTAATTTTTGGAGTTACTCCCGCAAAGAGGTCTGATCATCTTAAAATACAGGCAGCAAAAAGCCATGAAGTCTACGATCCACCTTTCAGCTGCAATGGCTGGAACTGTAATCAGCAGTAGCCAGATTTTAGAGTTTTCTAGGTTCCCTCTCCTATATGGAGAAGCAGTTTGGAAAGAAATGCTGAAATACACCCTTGAATGCCCTTCACCTGAATTGCCTTTTGTTTCTTACCAGCAGCCAAGGATCTGGGCCATTAAGTTCAAAGGATGTAACCTGCTCAAACTTTAGCATTCCATTTAATGTTAATTTATAGTTGAACTTTTATGGAACTACAAAAGCTTTACTATCTTTATTAAAGCCACAGACATTTATTACATACTGAAACTACAGCAAGGAGATTCTGGGTTAAATATTTCATTGATGTAATTTTTGTTTTTTATTTTAGAACAAAAGTCTTGGGGAAATTTAGTGAAGGCAAGGTCTTAATGCCCAGCTTCAAGAGAGTACCCTAATACCTCAAATAGAAAATGATGACTTTTGCGAGCCACTGAATGAAGTCTGAGGTAAACTTCCACACATGTTCTTTGCCAGAGTTTAAAATTAAGAAAACATCTTTCATAGTTTGAGAAAAAGCTGTATAGATTTTCCTCTCCCTACCTTGTCACCTATTTTACCATCCTTCCTATTTTTCATGTTGACCCACTCACACACACGTTAACGAAGTCATTAGCCACATTTCCATTTACTTCTCATGCCTTAGGAGGTCATAGGTCTGGTCTATTAACACAAGGTTCTTCTCTCTGCTGCAATTTGCATGTAGTTAGGAAAAGAAGGTTTAATGTCAATATTTCAGCTAACAAGATACGACAATTTTAAAAACAATTGTGAAAAAAATAACCTCTGACACATCAAAGCAAGGATGTTTTCTACAAAAGAAGAATCCATAATGCATGAAAAAATCTGAAGGGATTCTAGGGATGTAGAGCCAGAAACATTCTGAAGCATTGCTGACTGTAGGAACAACCAAGTGTTGTCTGACACGAGGACCAGTGTTATCAGCTATATAGTTTTTCTCACCTATGGCAATTTTTCTTTATATAATAATGCATTTCTTTATATTTTTTCTTTACTTTCTAATCCTGAAAAGCAAATCAGATGCATAATTTGATTTTTATGAACGAAACATTGCAGAGCTCAAGAAATTTCACTTAATACTTGTAGACTTACTTTTTAGCATACTGGAAAAAAAACCCAAGGTCTAGAATGTTTTGGTCGTCTGTAAAGCAGAATAGCATATATTCTCTGGAAAATGAAAACTGAAAGGGAATATTCTCCTGCTTTCAGGAACAGAGAGAAGCTACAAAAAGGTATTAAGGCAGGTAGAGTCCCCTAAAGCTATGCACAAACCCAACATTTATTTTTAAGATTGTCATTTTAGACTAGCTATAAGAAAGATATTTTTATGATAAGGGTGGTGAAACACTGGAACAGGTTGCCTAAAGAGGTGATGGATGTCCCCTCCCTGGAAACATCCAAGGCCAGGCTGGATGGAACTTTGAGCAACCAGGTCTAATGGAAGGTGTCCTTGCCCATGGCAGGAAGGTTGGACTAGAAGACTTTTAAAGGTTCTTTTCCAACCCAAACCAATCCATGATTCTATGACCTCCTCACTTATCTTAGTGCATGGATATTTCTCCATAGGCTTAGGGAACACCACAAGAACAAGGGACAACCTTGCATGAGTTAGCTGAAGAATTCACAGCTATTCCTAAGAATGTTGTCTATGGACAGATACTGCATGGCCTCAATAAAAGGATCAGCCCACTTCTACATATAAAATCTCAAAACAGGGCAGAATTTATTAAGTGTAAAATTGATCTCTTTCTAAACAAGGGGCAGGGGGAAAATGAAAACCTCTTTCTCTTCCCTCTAGACTGCTTTTGAAACGTCCTCCTAGTCATGCAGAGTGTGAGAACTTCTGCACAGAGCACTCCTAAATGAGGCAGAAATATGACTGAGATGAATTATTTTACAGAAGGAAGCAGCCTTTTGCAGAAAATCTAGCACAGTGCTTGTGCCATCTAGTCACCAGTGTTAAATTAATAATGCTCCCAGAAAGTTAAAAATGGTTTTTTCCCCTCACAGTTGCCATTCTCAACTTTCTAGTTAGTGTAATTCATAGAGAAGCAATGGGGGTTTTGAAAAAGTAATAGTTTGAAAATAGATAAAATGGACTGAAATGGACAACTTGAACACAACTTGAGATTGCATTTATGTGCCTAGATCCCTACACAGATCCTTTTACAGGACTGTGTCCTTTTTAATATCCTCATTGAAAAACAAACTTTGGTAGGGTAAGGATCAGAATGGGTAGATATACTCACTGATTTCCTACAGCTCCCTCTTCAGTTTTATTTGTTTTTTCAGGGGGATTCTTGTTTATGTAGCATCTGATGCTTTTCCCTGTCTCCTAATAACCACAACAGGTATCACCGACACTCCCTTCTACCCTAACTCAGCTGTCTTTAGGCTCTGAAACTTCTGATTTCTCATAATGTCACAAGTAAAAACTGAACTTCCTCCATGAATTTTAATGGTTGTGTAAAACTTTTTTTTTTTCTTCTTTTAACTGCTAGCGCTTCCAGGATTTTTGCTGTTTGATGTTGAGAAGTATGGACATGTAAAGAAAAGATCAAAGTACACTTCTGGTTAATAAAACTCAGCAAAAATTACTGCTCAAAATGCTTTCAAAATTAGACTTCATCAAAGAATCATGGATGGCTAAGGATTGAGGGGAAACATTAAAAATTGCGGTAGAAATATTTTTTAAAAAACAGAGGAAGGAAGGAAAATTTGGTTTTAGAAGGACAGCAGGGAAAGATGTTACACATCATTATCTGATTTCATATTTTCATTTTCACATTGGTTTACAGATAAAGTATTGGAAAGCAGATTTGAAATTCCACAGATTAATAATATTGGTAGTGATCAATGAGCATACCTTCTGAATGAAGGCACAGTATTTACATTTGATGTCATAGTACCTCGTAGTTAAATTACTCATAAAATATGGAAGAACTACAGTCTCCTTTTCAAGAACAACATGAACTTTAGAGAAAACAACCTTTAGGTATAAATATTTATTTAAAATATTTTATTTGCTTTTTATTTAGAAAACTCTGCTGTTTAAGGTGTGATTCCTCCTCCATGTTTAAACAGCCATTTTTAATTTGAGTGTGTTCTTGCATCAAAACTAGATGAGTACTTGGGTTACTCTTCCGTGTTTTTCCTTACTCCAACAAATCCAGTCCTCTAAATATAATTAAAAACTTTTGGCTGCCTCTGTAATAAATAGACTGCAATAAAAATACAGACTAAATACTCTGAAATAAAACAGAATGCTGCAAATAATTTTTGTCACCCTTCCATCTGAGTAATCCAAATAGGACAAGGAGTTCAAGGTGAAAACACTGCTAATTTTTTAAAATTGTTCTATTTCACTATTGACTGACTGTGCT
Organism: Eulacestoma nigropectus; assembly: GCA_013397775.1. Classification (NCBI taxonomy): domain Eukaryota; kingdom Metazoa; phylum Chordata; class Aves; order Passeriformes; genus Eulacestoma; species Eulacestoma nigropectus. Next base: position 66,563 of record VZTE01003395.1, read on the forward strand.
TCCTCCAGTTCTTCGTGCAAACTGAACTCTACCTGGCTTGGCTGTTACTGGGCACTTGAACAGGTGTTTCATTACACTTGTCCCAAAAGATGTTAATTTCTTCTCTAGATAAGCAAGACATGGATGAGTGGAATAGATTTCATCTGACAGGTGGGAGCTTTATTAAACTAGTCCCATAGGCAAAGCAAAGAGATGTGGAACACTATGATCACAAAGTGTTACTTAAACTGTCCAGTGCAGTCAGGCTACAGAATTTGCCCACAAGTGTAGGGTAATGACACTGAGTTTTCCCTGCAGAGTAGTGGGGCAAGGATTCAGTGGCATTAAGTGCCCAGGAGTCTTTATCTCTTTGTATGAGGAATGAGCAAGCCAGTGGCATTCACTCAGAGTGACTGAAATTTAAACCCACACGCAATGTCAACCTTGCCTCTCAAACTTCCTGTGCGCTCCAGCTGCTGTGCAGGAGCTCAACATAAAAACATGTCTTGTCCAGTGACAAATTCATTTTTTCTGACCCTGGAAAAAGCAACCTTTCAGAGTCTAGAACATGCCAGAAAACCAGTCTTTCCCTAAGAAAAGGAGAGCTATAAGAACAAAGGAGGTATAAAGTATTGCCACTACCTACTACGTTGCCGTGTTATAAGAGGTTAATGTTTTCTAAATTGAGACAGCTGGTTTAGATGGGTGGTGGGAGAGGTGACTATTTTTATTCTTTCATTGCATTTTGAACATGGATTTCAATTGCTGTCATTCAATTAAACTCATAAAGATAAAATGATAGGTCTTTCTCCTAACCTCTTTCTTTGAGTAGATTATGCAAGGGAATCATCCACTGTTCACGTGTGAATTTGTTATTTCGATAATTAAGATTTAATTAGTGAAAAAAAACCAAAACAAAACCACCATAAGCAGACTCCCTAAAATTCACAAAACACCAGCCTCTTTCTGGAAAACATCATTGAGTTAAGGTCACCTTTTACTTTTGTTATCATGGTAATGGATTTAAAGTATTTTCAGTAAAGTTTGCAGAGCTTCTTGGGATTTGGTTTTCCAGTCACAAGTTATGAAAACAAATTTGTTTCAAGCAATTGAATAACTTCCAATATCAGATTCTATGAGTAGAAATAAACAAACAGAGCTTTGTACTGATTCCGGGGAAAGAATCCTATGCAATGGATATTTGGCAATTTGGATTCCAATCCCCTTTTCTTCCTGCTTTGCTTTTACAGGAAAAGCAGAGTATTTTTAACCAGTTACTCACTAGCAATATTTCAGAAACTGTGTTTTTGAATCCAATACCTTTTCAAGTAGCTAACTCAAATGTCCCATATCTCACCAAATATTTTTTATGAACCCTTTTGAGTTTTTCTTTTCCTCCTTATAATTTAATTTAATATTTCTTCCTTTCTTTTCTTTAATGTGTTCTATTTTTCTTCCTTCTTTTCAGTTTTTTCAGTATACAATGCATTTCACATCCTCTTCCATTTCTTCCACCTCCTTTGCTTCTTTTTTGTCCTATTATTTTCCTCCTTCCTTTTCCTCCACTGTTTCTCTCGGAGTTAATTCTTCACTTCTTTCACTCCATCAGTCTATCAATTGACAGGTTGATGTATTGATTTGAAAGGGTTCTCTAAAGTAATTTCAGTACCACAGGAACATTCAGATGTACACACAGCATGTTTGCTTTCAATCCATTACATTGTCATTAGAATACTGAAACTGCTGGGGTGCAGACAATATTCCATTTTGCTTCTTCAGAGATTGTAAATTAGCCAGCTAGGCACAAATCGTGTACCAGAGTCATGCCCATCAAAATTGTAGTCTGTACTCAACCCTGCTCAAACTAGGGTCTGCTGCCAGATTGCTTGAAAGAATATGCAGGAAAGCACACAGCTGTGGTGGTTTCTAACTAAATGAATAATGCAATATCAACATCTGTAGGATTTTTGAAATGCTAAACGTTCAGCTATGAAGCCTCTGACGAGGACACAGATGGTAATGATGGTGTTTTTGCAGTGGTTCCACCAGAAATGGTCAGAGTTTCATAATCAGACTGGACTCTTAATGCCTGAAACAATCCTTTCCTTTAGCAGCACTAGCTCTCAGTGCATCACAGAATGATAAATGCTTACTTTGTGGGCTGCATTTAATTCCAAGCTTTGTTAAGCTAAAGAAATCCAGTAATGAATATGGACATCTTCAAGCGTGAATACAGATGCCAACACCAGTTGATAGCACTCAGCAGGTGAATTTAAACTGACAATCCAAGCTAAGGTAGAATAATTAAAATAAATTTTCCATTCAATGCAAAAAGCACAAGAAATATTTACCTCAGGAAACCACAAACAACTAAGCCAACTTTTCCTAGATGCAAAACTATTATTTCACAGGATAATTTGTATTTTTTTCTTTTAAAATCATATCAGTATTTCTTGCCTACTGAAAGAATAAAAAGAAATAAAGTATATCTCTGAATACAAGCAAATATATCTGTTCATCACCCACTGTTTTTAGGACATTAAAGGAGAGCACAATCTCTTATAATTTATTCTTTGCCTTACTTTTTTCAATCAATAAAAATTGTGTTTCAGAGACATTGAGCAAATACAGAAAAAAAAAAAGCATTTGTGCTCAAATTAGAATCAGTCTCTGGATTCAGAAATAAGCTAAAAGAACTAACTGAAAAGCCAACATAAAGTTAAGCAGTGTTGAGAGGCAGAGGAATTAAAAGGAGCTAATCAAGAAAGCCATGACTATATAAAAAAGGCTTCTAAGAGAAGGCATGATGTCACCAATCAGCTCGTCTGGACAGTTTTAGTCTGAACTCTTTACCCCAGACACAACTTATCTTCTTAGCTGGGATAGGCTCTCCAGAAAGATCGAGAATTATTTCCCTTGTGCATGGACACAGCTGAGACAAGTCTATTACAAATGTTAAATACTGTACCCAAACCACAGAATAATATTTGGAAAGCTTAAAATACAGGGGAAAAGGTCAAGATGCTGACCTAGAAATTCCAGGAAGCCTGTCCAGGCAAGGAAGGAAAAGGGTTTTTTCAAAAGGGTTCTTGATTAACCCTATAAATAACTTTATAAATATCAATAACCCTCTCTTCCCAGTTTTTTTTAATTTTTAGGAAAAGATCAGAACTTCAGCAAAAGAAACCAAATAAACAGCTGTTACCTTTCCTCTTTTAATGCTGGAAACAGGATATTCAGAGACAGCTACTCACCTTTGCAAGACTTGGGAGTTCATAACAAGTAGGCTCTTTGAGCAGCTGGCATAATTTCTTGGGGAAGGGATGAAACATTTTTATTCCTGCGAATGCTCTGCAGCAAAATCTGAAAAGGATAAGGTCTTGCATCTGCCACATGGCTGTCCTCAGGAGCTACTTAGCAGCTTTGTGATCTCATGTATTTGTCATGCCCAAAACACTTACCATTTCCTCCACGTCCTAGTAAGAAATGGAGTCATGTGCTTCTGCTGCTCACTGACAGAGATGTCAAGAAAAGTAGATTTCTATTTTCCTTTTGGGTACTTTGAGCCTGGCTCCTTCAAATCTTGGAGTCATTGTCTGGCAGAAGGCTGGCCTGGCTCTGAGACTGGTGGTGCTAGCTAAGCAGAGGAGCAGAGCCTGCAGACAACTCTGCCTTTATCCTTTCATTGGAGAAAGAATTTTGCTATTCCTAAAATCATATATGGAAAAAAAAAAATAATAAAAAATTGCTATTAGAAACACTTTGCAGGGTGAGCAGGGGTAAGGGAAGACTGAAAGAAACATAAACAAGAGCACTTTCTAAAGTCAACAAATCCTACAGGGGCCTGGAGTGGGAGACTCTGGGGGACCGTCAAATGGGCAGTAGTTCCGTGGCTGAATCTCATCATAATATCACAAGAGGTGCAAAACTGTGCACAAAATCCTCATCCATAGTTTTAAGAGTGAGAAAGTTGCTATAAAAAAGAGCCTCTCAGCTCTTACTATTATTTGCCAGGGGAAAAAAAAGTGTACTGTTCCTCCCATAGGAGAAAGAGAAGCATTCACAGCCAAAGGAGAGGGAGACTGTGAACTCTGGGGTTACAAAAGCTGCTGCAGCCAAGATTAAAACCCAGTAAGAGTTCTGCTAAAACAGAGAGGCAAAACTCAGGTCCTCTGTTCTGCAAACTGAGTGACTTCTACTACTAAAGTAGCAGATAGGAATAAAACGTCCACATAGGGATTGGAAATATACATGCAGTATGTGTGCATAGCACTGGCCAAGAGAAAGAAAAAAAGAAAAAAAGTTAAAAAAAAATAAAATAGTTATCCCTAGGATTCGTATGTTTCTACACAGAAAAAAAATATTTGTATGCCTTCATGCACAGAACATTAGCATTTTGCACATGCAAGAATCTGAGCTTCAAACCAAACCACAGAGGGCCTCAGTAACCTGCCCAAGGTCAAAATCTAAAATCCGTGTAAGGCTCTTTGATTGTGATTTGCTTTCTAATGTAGAGAAAACTCACATGCTGAGGGATGTGCAGGCATACAAGAGTTCCTTCTACCTAATTTACTATTCATATAAAATTTAAAGAGTCTGATCTCAGTAGATATTTGCTCACATCACAAAGCTACCATGTATTTTAAAATAATCTGTTAGAGCCAGAAGACTCTGTAGAGGAAAGACCCAGAAACCCAGAACTGAAACAGAAGACATGTTACAAATCAGGATCAAAGGATATGCTGACAGATGCGTTCAGGAACCTGAGATAATGTTTCCATGCTCTGTGAATAGCTTGAATCCAGGCTATCTCCTGTTAATATTCATATGTAAAGCGTCTATCAAAAACTTAATAATGGAATTATTACAGTAATACAATCTCTGCTCTCTTGTGAAACTTTTACAGTTGGTAAGGATTCTCTTCTTTTTTTTTTTTTTTTTGCCTTAAGAATCTTCTTCATTTCACCACATCTCCTTCTAATGCTAAATTTCTTAAAAACTCCCAATAGCTACTCCAGCACATTACTGTAACAGCTATACAATCTGCTGTGATGCGCTCAGGCCAGCTAGGGCCTCACTGCTATGAAGCCCACAGCAAATATCTGAGCCAAATCTAGAAAAGGCCTAAGACATTCTTATTTTCAGCTATGTAGTTAATTCCACTCACTGGAAGAAGATTCAAAATTACACATATTGTGAAATGCTCTGCTGAACCAATGCCCCTCTGTAGTATGTGTCCTAAAACTCGCGCAGTGTTCATACGTGTTACCTATTTCCTGAGAACGTAAAACCACAGGATCTTGTCTCTGATTTGTCTGTCAGTGGAGCAAACGCTGTTTCCTGCTGCATATTTGCCACTCAAATTAATGAAATAATGCTCTGGTGTAGGGAATGTAAGCATTTTTCCATGACACCTTAATGCTAAACAGTCTGGTAACTGTGATGTTCTGACCAGTGCAGAATGCCTTTATCTATAGATACACACCAACCTACATATCTAAGTGTATTTCTATTTCCATAAGAGAAGCATCACCCTAAATGAGGAAGCTGATCTCTAACAGGCACTGATACTACTGATTACCAATGCAAAGCCTCAGAACAAAGGATCTGTTTGGAAAGATTATGATTTGTAGACTTAAGATCTTAGCAGTGTTTCAGTGTGTTGAAGAACCTTATAGAGTGAGAACAAAATGTCTTATGAAAGTGTAAATTATGTAAAATACTGAGATGTATTATATGAGGCATTTTAAATAAGGGCAGAATAAAGGCTAAATACTTCTGAACTGTCTCAGAAAAATTAATCCTTCTAAATTCATGCACCATTACCAGAATCTAATATTAAAATGCCTCCTGCCTTTAAGCTGGTGTTGTTATAATTATTCACTTGTTTTAATTCATATTTTATGTGCTGTATGTATTTTTATGCAGCACCAATTGTGGTGGCATCCAACAATTAAAAACAGGCATAAATTAATCTCTCATTTACAGGCAAACATCTTCAATTAATGAACTAAAGGACCTTCTACAATTTTTAATTAAAGTTCTGAGTAAGCCAATACACATATAAATCTTATGAAATTTGAACTTTTCAGGAGGATCTTTCTAACAACACCACGGAGGCCATTTTATCCTTGTTGTAAAAACAAGAGCCTAAGCTTTCTATCTCCCTAATTACTACTGGGTGCCCCAGGACCAGGCAATATCCTCCCAACACCATTTGAGCAATAGTGTATTGACTTCTAACCTCAGAAGAGTTATGTGCCGTTTTTCGCTCCCTGAATGACCCTGGGAAAGAAAACTGTACAGTTTCTTTGTCTCACAGAGGTGCCACCATGCTAAGTCAGGGAGTCAGGGGGAGCACTATGTGGAAATTGTAATGTCTTTCTCTATAAACATTGTTACAATCACCAGGCAGCACTTTCCTTGGCAGCATTCATTCTCTAACACAGCTCCCGATCTTGGATCCAAAGCTGCTATTTTGGATGTAGATCCACAGAACAAATCAGAATTTGAGGCAAAACACCCAGGCTTCTTTCTGGGGTGGAAGGACTATAGGAGCACCCTTCATATTGATTAGGTTTTTGCAATTCCTGAATAAGAAACAGCAATAGTGTGGTGACTATTGCCAAATAACCTAAAATGTCACTACACCCAGCAGCCCAGAAGGCTTTTTCTTGTAGCCACTAACATGATGGCAGCTGAAAGGAGACTCTAGAATATATAAATGTCCCAAGCAGTCATGCTCCCAGACTCAGCACAGAAGCCTCTCAAACAAGAACATGTAATGAATATGTTGAAGTGGAAACAGCATTCAGAGCTCATGGCAAACATGCCCCTAAGAAGAGAGAAAAATTTAGAAATAGTGATACATTTCTGATAGATGTAAGTTACATAAAACTCTTCTCTTTTTTTAGACCATATCAGCCCCAAGGCATCCTTCTGATAAGAATGTAAGAGATTGTGGCAAAGATCCAGCTCCCAAATAGTTGGGTGCTAAATGGACAAGTGGTTGAAAATTAAAAATCGACATTACTTTTATCTTGGTACTGACCACCACTTTTCTGCCATAGGTAAGCACCCGCTGTACAGATAGAGACATCATCCTATGAATATCTGATTGGTGAATATCAGAATTATCAATATTTAATGTGAATACGACTCCTGAGTATGTTGCACTGCATAAGCTGTATCACAGACTGAAGTCCTAGAACGTATTCATAACTTAGTTAAAGTGGAAGTCTGTGACCATAATAAAGTAATATGTAATATTGTGTATTAAGATTCAAATGCACAGTAATAAAAGCATATGTGTATAGTAGCGATATTTTTGAAAAACATGGTTTTTAAAATTTCCTTGTGGACTTTGGCAAAGCTGCTATCTTTCTTTAGATGTAGAATGGCATTTCTATCGTTACCTTTCATAGGCTAGGAATATTCATGTTGAAATGACTGAGAGCACTACTCATCAATATTCAGATTTGAAAGACACATGAGGAGTTTATTTATATTAAACTACTCCTCAAAGGATCTAAGATCACCTTTAAAATGTTAGAAATAATGTTTGCAAACCTAAATATAGATTTATCCTATATATCATGAAATATATAGTCCCTATTCTAAACCATTAGTAAGAAGTCTAATGAAAGATTAACCATCTTTCTTGGGATAGCCAATTCCAATATTTTGAGTAATTAATTCGTACACTGCTTCTTGATTACCCCCCACACAAATGCATATATGTGTATGCTTCTATAAAGACAGTTTTTGTACATAAGGGAGAAGTGTATTCTTTTAATTGTAGCCATCCTAAAACTTAAGGGCAAAAATAAATTGCTCAGTAAAGAGCCGTTTATGTCTCCTCTCCAGTGAAATTCTGTATCTCTGCTTCATCAAAAAGGAACCACTACGTGTAGGCGGAAGACTCCTGGAAATTAAATGCATTGTGCCATGCAGAGGAAATAAAACCAAGCGGTTCCATAGCACGACAAAGTGAAAGGATGATAAAGGCAGATTTTACAGTGCTTCCATCTGTCATATACTTGTCATATGTCCATTGTCATATACTTGCCATCTTGAATTATATGATACTCTATAAATCTGCCTTTAAAAGTTACAGTGTGTTCTTCTTGAATTGTCTCAAACCAAGATAGGGACATATGTACAAGTACTTGTGCATCCAGTGCTAAAAGACAAAGGTTATATTGCAAACTTAAACACTGAGATACTGATTAATGTCAGAAATATTTCCATTTAGAATTCTTTACTGTATAACAGTGTTTAATTCCATTTTCACTTATTTTCTAGAACCTCTTAAAACCTTACTCCCTGTTATCTTAGCCCATTGTCCTGATAAACTAAGTTCCCTAGGTCCCAGACCTGGTTTATCTGATCTAAGATACCCTGCCCAATTAGCGCTCATCTATTTTGCAGCAGGATTTATTAGCTGAATCATAATGACACACTGAATGCAATGCCTGACCAACTTAGAAATGACACACAAAAACTTGTGTCTCACTCCAAAAGGTTGTATGGTCACACGCTTCATTCCCCAAATTCTTGCCACAATATCCTCTACCTTGGGTTCCCGCTCCCCAGCTCTCCCACACATTTGCAACTCCACTATCTTTCCTGGATTCTATCTTAATTTCATGCATAATGAACGGAATAGAAGGCTATCATTTAATTTCAGCGGACAAGCAATCAGGCTACAGATATCCTTCCTGCAATAAACTTCATGCTGAATTTCAGTGGGAGGAAATTTCCACAGGCCGATGTTAGGCATTGTTCTGGAAATTGGTTGGGGACAAGCTACTCGCAGAGCAATGTGGTAACATTTCCCCCATGGAAGGAAAAAATGACATATTATCACTTTAAGTAAGAAGGTGGTGTCTCCAGCAGCACAAGGCACAAGGGATCCAAGGTAGCGCTTCCATCTTGGTTTCCCCTGTGCTAACGTTATCAGGATTTCTAGGTGGTTCTTTTTATTTTAACTTTAAATGAAGTAGGCACAAATGCAGTGCTTAGTCTTATACCTTAGACCTGATCTTGTAAAAAGCTGAAAATCCTGAACCGAAATAGAGCCAAACAGTTCAAAACACACTGAAAGCTTTTGCATAGCAGGCTTTTAATAACTCAAATAACTGTTTTTCTTGTTTCTGTTCTGCAGGAGACACTGCTTGAAAATGATGGAAGATGTTAAACAGAGCTAGGTAATTTTTAAGGCTTTTGATAAGGTGGTTTTCTTCACAGAAGTTACTAGCTAGAATTTGGCTGAATATGCCAGATTTATCAGACATGTTACTGACTCCAGCAGTCAGATGAGAACCCTTGTGAAGAAGCCTTGTAGATGTAGAGACAATTTCTTGCCTGTGAAATGTTGCATATCCTGCATTCATCAAGTTTTAAGTGTTTTTTCATTCTTTCATGAAAACTCAGTAAACGAGACCTAAATAAAGAAAATTACACTTCACTGGAGTGTGGCTAAAGTTCCTCCTTTCTGACTGATGGTTGCTGTCATGCAAGAGTTGGTAAACACTATCTAGAGGCTAAAATTGCATACCTGGACCACATGTGAGAGGTATCTTTGAGTCTTAAATAAACCCTGCATGTTTTTGGAGGTACAATCTCTGTGTGGTGATCAAGCAGTATTGCTACTTTCAAGTATCTTTAAGCTTTCTGCTGGGAAAAGAAAACTTAAGATCACAGTTTTGGCTCCACAGTATGCCCAGGATTTTAGTATGAAAAACAGCAGCTGTTTTTTTTCCTATTATAACGTCCCAGTTGGCAGATTTTCAGCTTAGAGGGCCTACCACCTGGGCTTATGCCAACAGAAGTAGAAACAGTTGATTACAGAATAACTTCCCCATCCTACAGATAAAAAGTCTATATTTTATCAGAAGGGATATTCACAGAAAGGGGATGACAGAGACAAGTTCTCACACTTGGGTTCACTGATGACCCTTTTGGAGGAGCCCACCTGGCAGACTGTGGATGGTGCACAGAGTCCCCAGCACCAACATCACCCTGAGGCTGCTCTCAGCTGCCTGAGCACTAACTCTCCTCAGCTCTGGGCTCCTGCCCCAATTCCTGCTGCTCTGGGCTCTCATCACCATAAATCTAGCTCCTATATGAATCACAAAAGCCCTCAGACACATACTCAGGGCTGCTCGCTGGTGACAGATTTTGATTTTTTGGGACATTGTCAGTCATAATAAAACATTTTTCTAGCTACTATAAGCTCTACTACTCATTAAAGACATCAGCCAGCTCCCATGGAAACCACTGGGATTCTTTCAGTTGCCTTCCTTGTGGTTCAAATCAGGACCTGAAACACTTATATTTTTAAAAATCACTGTTGTTTCCAGTGAGGACCTGTTTTTTCTGTATGAAATATTCATAAGAAAACCTTGAAACGTATTTCTCAGTGACTCAGTAAATAACTCATGTCATGTTTAGTGGTTTTGGGTGGAGATTTAACACATTCAACAAAAATGCCATTGCTTAATTAAAACCAATAAAAATCTTTCCACATTAAAATATTTGCCTGTTGCCACTCAGACTTTATTCTAGGTATATTATAGGATTTTTCCAGCTAATCTTTCTTAAAGGAAGCAGGAAGCTCTTTTCCCCTGGAAGAAAGCTTTAGACAAAACCATATTGTCTTAATCTTCACACTGTTAAGAATTTTTATGTGGATTTATTCTTCAAACGTGTGGTCCCATATGCATTAGTTAATTCCACTAGAGATAATGGACAAATGGATACACACTATACTTTCATACTGCTTGTGCTTCTTTCTTGGAATTGTGGAGCTATAATCTGGTTATTATCCAACAGAGCATGATAGAGGGCATCAGCCTCTACAAGTGTCTCTCACGTCCCTCTATTGCAGTTTCTTGGTCTGTAAAACACCCGTGTACTCTTAATACCTTCAAAACAGAAAAAAAACCTAACTCCCTCTTCCATGTCATGCGTCCCCCTCCCCCCAATCTGTTTGATGAATTACACTGTTTAGTTTAGAGATGTTTTTTAGAGATGTTTAGTTATCTTTGCAGAAGACACTGTTTTGTCGCGTGCTGAGCAACCGCATGCACAGTGAAGCAAAAAAGAGGGTGCCAAGAAGGAAAGAGGAATACGGAATCCACACATATTGTCCCGGTGATAAGTATGAAGCAGGCTCCTGTCATGATTCAGTTTGAAAGGAACTGAGTGATGTCTTCAAGACCCTCAAGTGATGCATTCCTGGGGATTGGATAAGAGAATGCTTTGGAAGCTTAGTCTAGATAACCTAACAGAATAAATGTCATGTTAACCGTACTTTATAAGCTTAAAAGTCTATCCCTTTGCTTTCTAATTCCTGGTTTTTACACAATAATAAAGGACAAATTGTGTTTAAAAGCCCCTTCTCAAATGAATATTTGTATATCTTTCTTATTTCCTGGATGAATACTACTTAGGCTAGTACTGAGGTAGGAAGCAGCAGGGGAAAATGATAATTTTATAAAACAAAACTTTGTAGAATCACCTCAGTGAACCAAAATATTTTCACAGAACAGATGGCTCATAAATGTGGATTTTTTCACCACTATGATTACATCATAAAATATTCCTGTAGCCTAGTTCCGTTCGAGCTAGCTCTAGCATTGGCATCAACATAAATACTCCAGTAAAATGCTTAATTCCACTCTCCTGAACCCAAGTCAGAGGCTTTCTCACTGTTTATCTTGCTCTTGATTTCTTTTTCTCCATTACTTTTATTTTCACGTTCGAGGAAGTTTAAGTAATTATAAGCTAGCCTTCTTATTCTTGAGCAGCATGATACTAAATTTAAGAATATAATAAATTTTCAGGTGTTATGTATATTGTAATTTCACCTAATGAAAGATGAGAGGATTATTAGTACTAAATATTTTGGCTTACTCTAGAACACTGTATTTCATTTTCCACTTTAAATGGTGGTATGTACATTTTCATTAACTTATCTTTGCTTCTTAGCATCCTAATTTCCTTATAGGCTTCATGATCTTGATACCTTTAAGAAGCCTTTGATCTGTCTTGCACCTTAAAATATTTAAACTCTTTTTGATTTGATGTAATCATTCTTGTTGGGTTCTTTTGATGTCTTCATTGTATTCATTGCTTTGCTATACCTCTTTATTTTTGCTTTCAAAGAGTCCTCTGTGTTCAGACATTACTTTCCCAATGCTGTTTTCCTGGCATGATCATCTATAAAAATTATGCATTCTTTACTTTTAATTTGAGTGGCTTTTAGATTATGCCAGTTCCTAATAGTTACCTTCATTCTAGGACATCAATAAAAGCTAAACACAATGAAAAGCGTCCACTTGTATTTGACGCTTCTCAAGATCACTCTGACATCAATAAAGGTTAAATAAAGGATAGTCTGGTAGAACAGTAGAGCAAGAACTTCTTGAAGCATGAATAAAATATTTTGCTGCTCTTTTAAACTGTGCTGTTGTGTGGTTGATATGCAGATACTTGGGCCTTTTATGTTTTGCCAATTTTTTTCTGCCTCTTAAAAATTAACTCAGAACGATACAATGCACTTCAGCTATTTAAAAATGTGAATGAAAATAGTGCAGAGTACTGATGGCAGCAAGCTGGCCATCTGACCTCTCTGTATACTGCAAACTGCATGCTTAGACCAAAAAATTTCATGAGCAGCATGATACTTTTCTACCTGAATTTTAATTATAGGTGGTGGTACATAGTCTTTCAGGAACAGTGTGATTCCCTGATTACCTGGTCTTCTGTAGCTTGTAACCATGTGAAAGTTACTAGAGAACATTTCTAGGACGCTTGCTTCAGCTCTCCTATGTGTATGATAAAAACTCTTTACCAGACGCTTGGCGTGCTCGATTAGAGGAAGTATCCTCCAAGTGCCCAGCACGCTGCAATAAAGAAGGCCTGCTTTCTATGCTCAAAACTGTGTTAGAAAGTTTCTATCTGACCAATTTCGGTATCAACATCCATCTGTGACACTAGGATTTATCTAGAGGAAAGAAATCTCCAGCTCGTTCACCCATACAGCATTAAGATCTGTTGTTCTGAGCAGATCAAAAGGGATTTAGGACAACACTGTATCTATTCTCATTCACTGGCCATAATACACCAGAACTATTTTCCTTCTTACTGAAAATCCTCTAACAGAAGCAGCCATATGAGTTCTAGGGATTCGATTATTAAGTGTCTCCCTGTAGTTGATCAGAGCTCCTAGAATCCAGTGACTGGATAAGAATTTCAGCTTTCATGTGAATGAAATTGAAGGGTTTTATCCCCCATGACTGTTAACAACAGCTAGCAAATAAAACACCCTAACCTCATAAATGGAAACTAGAATAAGACATAACATGAATTAATCATTTTATAGGTGCCCATTTTCAAGAACACTGCACTTTTGGGAGACACTGAAGAAGTGATTTATGGCAATAAAATCTGCCAGGACACCAAAACCCCTGCACTTTCACCTCATTTTTGAAGTAGTGCGGCAAGTCAAGATCGATGCATATTCCTCGTGTTTTACACTGTAGAAGTTCAGTTTCCAGTAACTGTCATTCATAATTCCCCAGTGAATCACAGCACAACACAGAGACTTTGCTTTCCCCAGGCAAAGACATAATTTGCATGAGAGGGGTCACACTCAGATTTTATCCCCCCAAGAGAAAAGTCATTTCTTTTGTGGCATTTTTTTGTGACAATAAATAAATAAATTAAATAAATGAAAATTTAGGGCTATCTTGAGTAAACTATTTGTGCACCTTTCAGTCTCGCAGAGTCATATAACCCCTCCCTCCTATCTTGTTCAATATTAGTTTTATCATAAAAGAAATCATGTAGAGGACATTTGAATTCTGTCTCTTGCTAAATTGGTACAAATGCTTTGACAACATCATTGTGTGCTTCCTTTCCATACAAAAAGTAATCTTCACACTGTGTGTCAGCCAGCCAACCCTCTTTTATAATTTCAAGGTCATTATCGCCATTTTAAAAATACTGTGTGTGAAGTAAAGAATATGGTGGAAGTTGTGCTGCACATTCGCAGCAGTGGGTAAAATGGAAGCTTTCAAGGTTTAATTATTTGTGTGACTGTATCTCTGCATTATCTTCTTAAATAATATTGAGAAAGGTTAACTACTGCATTAGTGCTGATTTTTAGAAAAATGTCATTTGGGGGAAGCTGAATAGAGGGGAGTAACGTCAAGATGAAATTACCAACAAAGAAATTGTCCTTTCACTGAAGTAAGCCCCACAGACATTGTAATGTAATTTCTTGTTAATGAAAACATTAATAGAACTTTATCACAGAAGAACCCTCTGAATTTTAAACTATCATAGATCGTTGTTCAAACAGGGTATGACAAAACCATTTTATATTGATTATATATTTCATTTGCACAGCTGGATGCACTAATGAAAGATTCTATTTCCCAGTAACTCAGAAACAGTAATTAAAAAAATTAAAATTCTTTCCACAGCATAAAAATTCAACAAGTATAATGTCATTTGCAGATCCATCACGAAGACCTTGGTGTTGTAGTGCGGGTTTTACATGCACATGTCTGCTGAAATCAAAGGGTTGAGGCAGTGAAAACTTATACAGTGAGAATATTCTTTCCCTCCCTTCTCGCTCATGTACGCAAGAGCTGAGCATGAAAGATGAACTGAAGGGGTTTCTATTAGTCCTCCTCCATCGATATTAAGCAAAGAGAAGCCCAGGCTCACACTGCAAGGCAGCCCCTAACTCCATGCACTCATCTCAGCATTAGCAAGAGGATTACCTTCTCCAGTCCTGAAGCTTATATAGGTTCCTTGTCAGGACCCCAAAGGCTAAGACCAGTTTGCATATAAATGATAGACATTTATTATAAGTGCAGATAACCATATTTGGCAAGCAGAGGGAAAACAATGTATGGTGGTTCAAGTTCATTAGCAGCACCAGCCAGCAGCTCTGCTGCTCTGTCCCCATGCCTCAGATACAGGGAGAGGGCAGCTGGAGACCACATCATATGACTCAGCAGGTCTCATCTGGCCCTTGGGCTGCACATTACATGCCCCCACTCTACTGTTTGATGTGCTGAACAACCTCCGATTTCCAGCTGGGGATGTAAACTGATAATGAGATTGCTTTGATACTCTAAATCGCAGTGGCATTTTCACAAAGGCTATTTTCTGGCTTTTGCAGTTGCCTGAAAGGGAAAGGGATATAAACACTAGAGGTGAAAACAGAATTGCTGTGTAAGTTACAAGACAAACACAAGCTACTGGTTCAAGAGACAGTGTAAGCCAGTTGCAGTCAAATAGCAATTTTGTTCTCTTCTGATACATGACATGTTAAGTATTCATTTATAATGCTGTTCAAGTGGACAGGCTTAAATAAAGTAGCATCATATTTTCACCAGAGACTTGAGAACAGCAGATAAACACTGCAAATGCCTTGCAA
The DNA here is from genome assembly GCA_013397775.1 of Eulacestoma nigropectus. Lineage (NCBI taxonomy): Eukaryota > Metazoa > Chordata > Aves > Passeriformes > Eulacestoma > Eulacestoma nigropectus. The sequence continues at coordinate 82,002 of VZTE01003395.1, forward strand.
ACATTCGAATAGCACAGTGCACCATGTGATCTTCTTGTGTACACAGTATGCCAAGAGATCTGCTTTACACCAGCCACAAACCCAACGATCTGTTAAATGCACCATCAAGCAATCCACCATCACTTCTGTTTTCAGATGTTATGACAGTCCATACTTGCTTCTCAAGAAATCACCCAACACTTGGGCTATAGCACAGCTTCTAGTTGTCAGGCATTGTGTAATTCCATTTTGAATTTTTCCAAAGTGTAGTCTTGAGAAACTAAAAACAGCAGGGGCCAAATTTTAGTAATTGTCTCTGCTACCGTCATTTCAGGAGCATGATTCCCATTGCTGTAATCACAGGAGGACTTTTACATGCCTTCAGGGACACACTGTTAAAGCCAAGAAAAATGTCACAATTATTAACTGATTACAAAGAAAGAAAAGTAAGGAAGTTGTTTTAGCATTGCTAGAAAAGTACTCTCTTAATTAGAGCACTAGAATGTTGCTATATTTCTCTCTTCAGTACCAAGTCGTAGTGATATCTATATTTATAGTGGAGTTAAATGACAAGACACTGACCTTTATTGAAATTAGTGGGTGATGATTCTCTTACAATATCCCTGAACTCCCAAGACTTTTCTCTGCTGTTGTGCATGCCCTCCCTTGTCTCCTTCCTCACATCACACCTATGACACCTGTGGGCTTGTCACACCCCCTTTCCTTAAGCTCTATGTGCACCCCTACCCAGTGACATCCAGCAAGGCACTGGCACTTTATCTTTTTCACTTCTTCTGTCCTAAGCTGTTTACCATCTTTGCCAGATATATCCAGCTGAGCTTGACCACCTAATTACAAACACATGTAGCACTTGTCAGGCTTTGAGTGGCAGTAACGAGGGTAATCTTTTTTCCAGAGGCCTCTAATAAACACACTAGTAATCCACAAACCAAAAATCCAGGAAAAGTAAATTAAGCTGCTTGTGAGCTCAGTGGGTGCAGCTACATCACTAACTTAGTTTGTTGTAGGGTTTCTTTTGAGAGAGAGGCTGTCTCCAGCCAGGACATACATGTCACCATGTATGTGTCCATGCATGGTGTCCCCTCATACTCCTTAGCCAGAGAACTATCTCTCCAAGCCCTTTCCCTCCTGGTGGAAACAAGAAACATGGACCACCCAGCTTTGTCTCCAAAGATGCCCGGTAAATCTCAGAAAGGAAACCAGTGTGAAATTCATGCTGAGAAAGTGCAGTGTGGATGCAGGTTTAAGGGACATAACAACTAAAATAAAATCTAACCCCACACCTCTTAGTAAAGCAGATGGACGCACTGAGCAAATTCCACTTCTCCCTGTTCCTCACAGAATGAATTAAATTACTCAAGAAAACTGTATTGGAGTGGGAGAACAAAGTAGAAAAAGGAAGTTAAACAGAGTAATAGATTCTTTCTCGTTTTTGTTAATAGTTCTATAAAGAACAAAACTAATAGTCATGTCATGAAGTGGGGAACAGGATGTAGCTCAGGGAGAAGGAATTACAATCACCTGAGTGAATCAACTAAATGTGCCTCAGGTTGAGTTGCTACCCTAATCCAATGCAAAAGCACACAACCCTTTGGGGAGGAAATACTGAAAAATGGAGCTCTCCGAGCACCCCTACAATTTAATTTTCACTGATCTCTGAGTGGTGTTTAAACCCAATATTTATTACTTTACTCTAGGAATTGAATTTGGTCCTGTTACTAGTAACCAAATCAATCCATTTTTCTCAACACAAAGCATAATAATATTTTAAAGTCTTTCACACTTTCCTTGGTGAAGCAATTGTTGAGAGCACTCACTGACTTCCAAACTCCTCTTGGAATATCAGCCTGCATATTTTGGTTATAAAACCGTGGGGCTTTATAGCCTATCCAACCAGACAGCAAGGCTATCCAAGATTCTGCCCACTGTCCCTCTTTATTTATTTCCCCTTCTCTGCATGCACACTGCCAGCCTACTCCTTCCCTCTGAGCTGCCAGCAGTCTGGAGCACTCCAGGAGTCGTCACTCCTTTCTTTTCATCTTCCCATTGCACCTAGGAGTGCCACCAAATGCAGAATGACATTTGCATTGAAGGGTGTGCAAGGTTCAGAAAGATAAAGAGACCCCAAGGAAGACCTAAGTGTGGAAACCTGTAGTCTGGAAAATTTCCAGGGAGATATGATCTGTGGATTAGAGCAAATTGTTCCAAATCTTGCACTCAGTAATTTGGACTTTATTTTCAACATTCAAATAAAAACCTTCATGAAATTTTATGTGTCTATGCCAATCATGATTTGCAAGGCCTCACATATGAAAAGAATCTAGAAATTGGAGGAAAATTAAAGTCACAGCTGTTATCTTTATGTAAATATATATAGAATTTTATAGAAACACAAGCATTTTTCATCTCTTAGACTCCTTCTTCTGTGTCAGAAGGTGAAAATATTATCTAGGACTCCTCTTTTAGCAATAGGTGTTAATTTTTCTAAATTTTATAAATATGAATACATTTGTGACTACCTCTAAATTTCAGTAAAAGTATAGGCAAGTTTTAATTAAATTTTTAATGAAAATATCACCATAATGAGGCTATATATTAAAAATTTATGTCTACAGCAGTACAGAAAATTCTGACCTACAGGAATTTAGATAAACATATATAGTGAGAGTAGAGTAACCTCTTAAATCATTAGTCAGTTATCTGCCACTAGTTGTGGTCAACTCTGCTTTGCAACATTCAGGCAATAAAGTTCATCCTTTGGAAGACTGTTCTAGATTAAACAGAATTTGCAAAACAAGGATTCAAAAGAAAAAAATTTAAAAATTAATAAGAATAACAGGAAAATTACCTTAGGATCATGTAGAAAGGAAATGGAGTCCATGTGATTTTCCATATATGGAAAGATTCAGATATTTACACGAATTTAGGAGTTACAGTAATGTACAGTAAAATCATACACAGGAATGAACTTTATGCAGCTCCTGAAGGAGAGTCAATATTGTAAAATACGGCAAAGAGAAGAGGAATTTCTGAACCATCTGGAAAGGACAAGTTTTACTCCCAGCCCCCGTGAGCACTGTTTACCTTGACATACTTCCTCTTTGCCTAAATAAGAATGATATAGTGGGCAACACGCTTCCATCAGTCAGTTAGGGCCAGGAGATTTAGGAGAGAGGGAGTATTTTTGGTCCATTTTGCACTATGTGTGAAAGATAAGGACACTGATCTGGCATTTATTTCAATTCTTCACATCACGGATCATACACAAAAGTATAATTCATCAATGTCGTTCCACCAAAGGCAAGACGTTGTAGCAGAATACACTGCTGTTCTATCTGATTACGGTACTAGTTTAATTAATGTAATAGGTAGACAGGACACTATCAGACTAAGAAAACAAGCTGCTACACTTAACTGGACTGTGTTTTGAAAGTGAAATGTACTTCTTACGTACTGATGATTTTTGTTATTCTAAGAATAATGATGGCATATTCAAAAATAGCTTTCTGTGCTCAGTTTTGCTTTCCCCTTTTTATACAATTATCCTTACAAGTTAATCTAAGTTATTATTTAAGTAATTGCATGGAGCATACCTTTCTGGAAGAGAGTAGCTTACAATCTAGGGCTGCGTACTATCAAATTAGATCTCAGCTGCACACATCATCCAGGAAATATCAGCATTTGCGCAACACATTTATTCAGGTGGAATTTAATTAAACCGAACAAATTAAAGCTGACTACCTACTCATTTCAGGGCATTGGAGCAGAGATATAGACAGCGACACTGGAAAAAATTTGCAACCGTCTAGGACATTGTCATCTCTCAGTAGCCCTCAATTAGCCATTAATAATTTTGTGAAATTTAAATTTGATTTGCGCTGCGCAAAAACCAATTTGAGAAGAGAAACCTGTTAAGCTATGCATTCCAACAAGTCTCTCAAAACGTGGAAACACTTAGGTACACCCTTTTTAATCTCTACAAGTAAATTGTAAGCAAACTGGCTAGTGTGTACCTGTACATGTACACACACACCTCACCTCATCATCTTTGCTTTGTTAGCCTTTCCTTCATCTCCTTAGGTCACGAAGGAACATCAACCATGCTGACCTGCTGTCTACATCCAGATTACACAAAGCTGAGGCCACAGCTAAATTAGCACTTTGTACACACGTTTATGTATTTCTGAAATTATAATTAGAGGAACTGAAGGAAAAAAAAAAAAAAAAGAAAGCTCTCTCAGCTTTGTATTTATATGTGGTTTTGATTGCCTTTACCAGCCAGGGGAGCTCAGACTGAAGTCTGTAGCAAGCAGCAGTAGATGGGCAGGACTCACTGCCATGTGCTCACTCAGCCCACCTGCTCAGCTTGGCACATGCGTTGCTGGCTTCAGTGTTGGAGAAGTATTTGCCCTTGATCAATTGGTCTGCTTCAGGCTCTTGTTTGTCTAGGACCACCTCCCAACTCTGTTGCATTAACAGCTAAAGGGAAACCTTGGCTGAAAATATTTCATGTAACCTGTGCTAAAAAACCTCCTGTGGGGAAAGTCCCAGAACCTCCACAAGTAACCCCTTTCAGTGCTTAACCCTCCTTGCACTAGAAATGCTTTCTGACTACCTAATCTGATTCCCCTTGATGCAATTTCAGGCCATTATATCTTTGTATCCTTCTGGACATGAAAAATAATTCATTCCTCTAGATCTTAAAACGATCTATATATTTTGAAAACTGTCACTGTGCCGCTGTTTTACTGTCTTTTAGAAAAAACAACCCTATTTCCAGGAGTCTTTTCTCTCAGGCAGTGCACCTCCTTGTCTTCCCTCTGGAGCTGCTCAGCTCTGCCCCAGGTCTGATTTTAGAAGCTGTGCAATTCCCAGAGTATCTCACAAATGCAAAAGAAATGTCTTACAAGACTGAATGGCCAGAAACCTTGCTTCATAAAAATGAAAGTTAAAGAGCTTAGGCTCTGGCCCATGACAGGGTATCACCAAAATGCAGGAACTGCATTAATGCTGTAGTAACTGAAGGGTAGAAATAGGTTAAATATTCCACATCTTTCCTAGAGAAATGAAGTATACAAAACAGCCTTGGTATGTTCCCATAGGTTTAAATATTCAAGCATATTCAAAACAAAATCTGTCTCAAAAATACACATTTTGGAAGCAGAGGGAAAACATAAATCACTGTGATTGCTAAAACAAGTGAAAAATAATGGATGAAACTAAAAATAAGTATCAAATAGCACAGAAAATTTCAACAGAGTAAAATGGTGCTCAGTAAATATTCACAACATTTAAATAGCTGAAGATGATTTTTCCTTTACTGAAAATAAAAAACCCCAGCCCTTTATGGAAACAACTGCAGAAAGAAAAACTTGTAAGTAAATTTACAATCAAAATCACAGCAGAAGGAAAGAATCAGAGTTGACATCATCAAAAACATAGGAAAAAGGAAATGTTCTGATCTGCTTTTGAAGATCAGGAGCACTTAACTCCTGATTAAGGCAGATTATTAAAGCAGATAATACAGAGATAACTCCCAATGTTAAATCTTTCCTACATCCTAACAGAGCCATCTTCTGTGTGGTTTTATCATCTCATGTGCAAAACCACAGAAGCTGTTCATACAAACACTCAGGAAAAGCACAGACATCCTTTGTTTTACATGGTGGAGGTCTGTGGAACTGCTCTGTGTGCTTAGAGAGTCAGGGTTTAGCCTGGAGAAGAGAAAGTTCTTCTATAAGGACACCTTACTGCAGCCTTTCAGTACTCAAAGGGGGCTTGTAAGAAAGATGGGAACAGGGTTTTTAGCAGGGTCTGCTGTGATAGGACAAGGAGAAATGGTTTTAAGCTAAAAGCATGTGAATTCAGACTAGATATCAGAAGAAATTTTTCATCATGAGGGTGGTAAAACAGTGATAACCTCTCTTTCCCAGACATGTGGTGGATGTCCCATCCCTGAAAACATTCTAGGCCAGGTTGGATGGGGGTCTGAGCAACCTGGTCTAGTTGAAGATAACCATGCTCATTGCAGGAGGGCTGGACTAGATGGCCTTTAAAGGTCCCTTCCAACCTAAACCATTCTATGATTCTAGTCCTGTACTTCATGAAGCCGAAAAATACTCATTACATGAAGAAGAGCCTAGGGCTACCCAGACAAACTGTCAACCAAATTCTTTCATTTCAGTTGCACTTTAGTTGTGCAGAAGCCAAATAAGGACAGAGTTGAAGAGGTGGGCCATATGCAGAACTTTCCGGGTACCTTGCTGACTGGAAGTTAATAGAGCTATCACTTTCTTTTGAATGAATATTATTTGTTACCACCTTAGTTCTATTAGATTCATAAATTGTTCACAAGCAAAGTCTCATTTTCTCTAATGCATTTGCTATGTGTAAGCTCTCCAAGAACAGTTTAAAAAACTCATTTTCAGGCTATTTTTGGTGAATTGTTTGGTTTATGTGTTCTCAGATTTGATAGTGACTGCTTGCTGGACTGTTTCAATTATTATATTGGCTGACAATCTTTTTGCAAATAATAACAAATCCTCCTCCCATCACACCCCCTCACTGGCACGTCCAGGAGTAATTCTTAGATGCATAATTGCTCCATTTCAAACAATTAAAACATCTGAGACTCATTAACATTTTTACAGTTAACCAGAAGATGCTAGGAGATTCATGACCTATGATTAGTAGCCCACTACGGAGCACAACTGTTCCAAATTTGACCACTGTCCTCAGAAATGTACTTGTATTTATGAATTTGATTTAAAACCTTTGCTTATTTTTGAACCAGCTATGGTGACTAGCTTGGAAACTATTTCCACTGCTATATCAAAGTACAAAAAACAGACAGGGCAGATGCAGATGCTATGGGCATGATGTTTGGCTGGGATAAACCAACACATTTCACACAAAGCTGGACTCACTTTGACAATTGCAGAGATTTGGCCAAAGTTATTGATCAGACAGTTAATAGATCTGAAATTTAAGAATTAGGCAGCATCTCCACCACTTTATGTTTAATAATATCACCATAAAGGCATACAAAAACAAGGTTACAAATTTCTCAAATTATCACTAAGCAGAAAAGAGGCAGAAGGATACCTATGCATAGACATAAAAAGAACACATTGGATCACTTGATTTGGTAATTTGGTCCGAGTTAAGAGCACAAGAATACATTGTAAATGAAACAAACAAAGCAAATTATTTAAAAAAAGAGAAGAGTGCATTAAGGTCATCAATAAACATAGAAGAGATTTAAGAGTTAAAACATTGGCAAATGGTGATCTCTGAAGACTGCAGTGTATGAAAATACAAGCTGTGCAAAAGCTATGAACCTAAACTACTGAGCCCCTTCCTAGATTCTAGAAATGTCCCTTTTCAACTGTGTGTTGTCCCACACAAAAATCTATAATTTATTATATAATGGAAAGTGTACTTACTTAACATTAAATAATGTGAAAATCGTAGAATTCTAAATTTGCATGGCACTATGCAACTTTTTTGCTTAAATGCTTAAAATTTAAAGTCCTAGTTTTGCAAACATTTCACAGAGCTTGTTACCAGGTACCTTACAGCACAGTTAACTGAGCTACACAGAATAAATGATGCCTGCTTGTAAGTACTTGCAAAATTATCCCTAAAAGAAACAGTGTGACAGGTTTGGAATTCAGTGTTAAACAGCACCTAATCAAACACTGAAAAAGTATTGTAAATAATAATTCCAAGTAATGAAGGAGTAGATGATATTGTTCGGGATAATTTATATTCAACATAGAAAAATAAAATATTAACCTGAGTTTTTCAGCACAGTACAAGTCACTGAGTATAAAATACCAATCAAGGCAAGCATTCAGGATTCAAACCCAGAAGAATTTAAATTAAAGGAAATTAACATTATTTTGATAAAAGTTTTGTTATTTGGGCTGTTCAAGATACCTACCATTTTCCCCACTAGATGCTATGTCTACAATTCAGCACCCAGAAAGATTTTATTGAGCTTTTCTTTCCAATATTGAGTCTAGTTATTATTTTTGGGGAAAGAGTGCAGACACAAGTGTCTAACTTCCTAGACTTTGCATGGGTCAGACAAGGAATTTTTCCTTGTAACATACACATTAATCTCCTTGAAAGATAAACAGATTTGTTAAAGTGTCCTTACAAGGTGATACAACTTAGTATTTAGTCAGTTATTCCCCAAAGTTTGAACATTAGAAATTACATTACAAACAAAGTAAGTAATCATCCTTTCATTTCTATGGCCATTAACAAATTCAGACTTATCTACATATTTTCAAAATCTACTGCTATCTACCTAGGGTTTTTTGGAAGACAGTACTTTTTTGAGTAGATTATCTTGGAAAAATTTAAAGTGATATAGCTAACCTGTTATCTTCCCTCTGCTTTTAGGTGCAGCATTTAGAGATGCAGTGAGGGAATAATTTCTCCATTCTTTGTTTGTTAAGAAGCCTATTTATTTTTTCCTGTTGAAAAAGTATGTGTGGTTATTTCCCTTCCTCTCCCCAGCGTGAGAGACTTGACTTGTCATTTGTGTGTTCTTCTCTACAACAGTAGAAACAAAAACAATTAGGAAAATGTAACTGCAATTCCACAAAAACTGGCTGACAAGACCCTCTAGGAGACCAGATGCTCCTAACATTTCTGAGAATTAGATTTCAAGTTCATGGTTTTCTCTTAATGCTTGTAAAAGATGTAGCTTTGAAAGCCTGCAAAGCTCAAATCTTTTCTCATTACTTCTGTAGAACAAATGTAGCTGTAGTACAAGATCTTCCAACTTTAGAGACAAACACTTTCCCCTTTTTCAAAGGATCAGTTCTATAGGAGCGAAACAGAAGCAAATTGTGGCATTAACTCCTCGGATGACCCTGCCAGCTGCAGTGCTAAGTGGCATTCTCTTGGCTAGCTGGAGAATCATCACATTGGTCTTGAGAGACATAATGCGTGCCTCAATCTCTTCAGGAGCTGGAAAAATGGTTAAGGGACACTGTAGAGATTATTTCACCTTGAAATGCATCTACCTTAGATGTTATTTCTCCAACTCTTTGGAGGTTTAATGGAAAAAAAAGACACCTGCTGAAAAAGAAAATTGATTATGTTGAATTTTCAACACTGAGCAGCTATTCCCAGCTGCTGAGAACTCCAGGAGTTGATGTAGCTTGCATGCAAGAGGGAGGAATATGTTGGCAGCTCCTTATCAGGTGGCATCAAAGCTTCTGCCCTTTCACATCTGTATCTTGGAGGTAAAAGAGAGATTGACATGGTCCCCCAGAAAATACTAACTTATAAATTATCAATATAGTGATGCTTCCTTGCTGCTGCTGCCAACAGCTACGAAGATTGCAAACTTCTTTTCTCTAAATATTTTATTGATGGGTAAGATAGCCATAAACATAAACACTTTCATTGTTCAATAGGATCAATTGAACCCCTTTTAAGTTGCTTTAGCACTGATAGAAAGTTGTTTTATTTTTAGTTCCTACTGAGGAGAAAAAATCTCTATCCATAGATATTGAGTCTTTAGCATAACATGGCTACCATTTTTATTAACAGCAAATCAAGCACAGGAAATATGGCTGAACATTTTCTTCACCAAGTATTGCGTGACCTCAGGACAGTACCAGGTTAAAAGATGGAATAGCATTTACATTAAAAAGAAGCTGCTGTGCATTGATTTCATTGGCATCTCAGTCACTGGTTCTTTTTGTGACCCCAGACAATTAATTTTCTCTCTGTTTTACTCAGCGTCTCTATTGTGAGATCAGTCCTTAACAACATTCAGGTATTGGTTATCGTAGGATTCTGCGAAAATGGGGCTGGAGACTGAGTTTTTTTCATCAAATAAATAAGATGGGCTGGTATTTTTATACATTTAAATGCATAACAATTCTCAGTTCTCTTTACAAAGAACCAAGGGAAAGAAAGGTCTTCTAATGTTCAGTTCTTTCAAAAGTATACTCAGCAGGGTCCATAATATATTTAATTGAATAAATCACCAATCAGGAATATTTATGAAAAGCACATAATTCCAGTAGAAGTATTACATTGTATGTTTTGTCATTTTTCAGATAAATCTCTGAATTTGTTCACTCTCTGTAATTATAACTCCTCTGCTTATCCAGTCCTTTACATTTACTGACTTAGCAACTTTTTCATTGACCATACAAGCTGTGATGAGATATCAGGTTTGCTTTAATTTCATGGCTCACAAAGCAAAATTTCACTGGCCTTGCTAACTAACATTTGGGTGGGAAAAAAAAAAGAGTGGGAAACAAAAGAGCATTTACTTGCAATTTGAAACTTGTAACCTGCAATCTTTGGTTATACTGATCTGAGCCCAAGTCTACACTGTGGGGGAGATCTGAAGTCCTGCTCCATAATCAAACACTCCTCATTTATTTCTAAAGGGATGGACAGTATAAAACAGGAAAAAGAGTCTAAAACTTGTCTAAGCATGAATACAGGCTGGGCCTGCATTTATTTCTTGAAGTTAGGTAGCTCAAAGCTCACAGACAGATATGTGTAATGCCAAACAGAACCATTTCCCTGCTCTCTGACCCAAAAGAATTCGGAATATAATAAATGTAACTTAATTAAATGTTCACAAGGTCTGTATCCTCTTATCCGCTTGAAGGGTTTCTAGCCCCGTAACTTAGATCCTTGGAAACCACAAACAATCTGTTCATTTTCAGGCAGTAGCTAGCTTGGGTAATACCGCTGAAGCAGAATATTCAAACAAGGCAAAAGTGAACAATCTAAAGAGGAAAAGGTCTGTTAAAGGGTTTTTTTTAATTCCTTTGCCCAGTGTACCTACAAAGAAAGCACTGTTAAGTGCATTGCAAATCCCAGTTCTTTCTCTGATATTCACATCTTTCAGACATGCCAGTGCAAACACTTCAAGGGATACAACTAAGGAAGAGCAAGCCATGGTAAAGACAAGGCAGGCCCAACCTGTGGTCACAGCTTTACAAGTATACAGAAACACCACCAAGTTCTTTTCTGCAGCAGACAGCATCCTTGTCCCTACAGATATGACTAAAATAGGATAGTACAATTCCCAAAGAGGTATATATCTCATAGACTGTATACAGGTTGACACTGAGGCTGCCGTGCACTGTATTGTCCAGAAGGCAGATTATAAAGCAAAAGTTTCAGAAAGCACACGTGCAGCAAGTGCAGTGTGGTGTAAAAGCTGACAGTGACCCAGCTATGCAAAAACAACATTAAAATCAACAGCAGTTTCAACACCATTTGGGATTACAGCCTTCAGTGAAACAGCTGAGGTCCCTCATATTGTCACAAACCTGTGGCGAAATTATACTACCAATTTATCTACAATAATTTGTGTTCATTATCATAGAATCATAGAATAGTCCGAGTTGGTAAGGACACAGAAGGATCATGGAAGTCCAACTCTTAAGTGATGGCACATCCAGAAATTGGACCCACAACCATGGCATTATTAGCACCACGTTCTAACCAACTGAGATAGTCTGGGGGTCTGTCACAGTATCATTTGCTTTTTCCTAATGGCAGTGTTCATATTGTCATCCAATATCTTAGACACAGTCAGAACAAATTGACTATACCATTTTTAATGTTAGATGTACCCTTCAGACTTTATTTTTCAAAAAGGTAGAGTAACATTAGATATCTACAAATGCTGAATTTACCTTTTATTCACCATACTCCTGCTTCCAGATTCATTGCCTTCTATACTTCCAGGTTCTTTGGAGTAAATGCATAGCAGGTTTAATTCTGCAGTTTCTCAATGAATATATTCATTTTGATCTCTTTCTTCTCTGGCATTCTATCAGCGAGGCATGGCAATAGAAAGAAAAATATATAAATCCATTCATATCAAAATTTTGGTGAATATGACCTCAACATTTTAAAAAGTAGTGGCTTGATCAACAAGCAAATGCCAGTTGAGAATTTTACAAGGAAGAATTCCAGTTCATTAACAAATAATATAGAGAAGTAACCAGCAACTTTTACTGAATGTAAAGGAGTGAGTTTTAAATATCTGTTATTTGTGTATTTATCTGGATTTTCACATTACCACATATAATGCAGCATTAAACCATAACAACCTAGAATCCAGGTATTTAAGGTCTCCACAGGCAGAAGATGGAGAACATAGGAACGACAAATGAACATTTTCCTTGCTTGTCCTACCAGCCTTGGAGACACCAGCGGGGTCTAATGCCCAGTGACTCCCAGGCTGCTGTTTAAGCCCAGAATATAGAATGATGGATCCAAATTTTCCTGTGGTAAGCCACCAGGAACCCACATCCCGCACATATCACCAGCCTGCTGTCAAAATTACATTTCCTACTGGTCTGCAGAGGTGCGGATATTATTGCCATGTCTCTCAGCAATTGTGCAAGCAAACCTTTGCACCCCACAGATGTGAGAGAGGTTCAACCTTGCTTTGATTGTATCCTTGAAAGAAATTTTCTAAGTACCAGAAATACAAATAGACAGCACAGGAAGCTTTGCATTCACACTCGTTCTAGCACCACTACACAACAGTGTGCTCAAAAAGTACAGCAAGAACAATTCTCCCTTCTCTTCCTTCCAGAAGCTCATAAAGTTAACAATGAATGGAGAGAACTAAACCAAATAAAAAATCTTATTTCAGATTTATTAGAGGACAGGAAATATAGCTGTTGCTTTTTGGAATAAAGTAGACATCCAAAGCTCCTTGTGCTGTGAAGTAAAATCATGAAAATGCTTGCTCCACAAATACATCTGCTCATGGGGACAGACATATCCACCATAGACACCTACCTTTCGGAGCTGGCTCGGCATCCTTTGTCTTTTAAGCCTCTCCGAAACTGACAGTGCAGGGAAAGAAGCGGATGTCAGGGAGAAGTTTGATTTACATCTGTTCTTGCCCAGCATAGAGTCCAACAGAGACAATATGTCACCAACTTAGATTTGACAAGCTCTCCAGCTTTTCCATTTCTGCCTGCAAGTGATTTGGACTATTATACAGGGTTAGGAAGCTATAACTCAGTTTTCTCCAGCCACAGGATGAAAGGTTGCTTTGGATGGTGATTTACATTGAGATTAATCACAATCATGGCCATGGCAAATGGTTACCCTGCTGTGTTCTAGTGATTTAATTTTACTGCACAGAATTAATCGAAAACAACTGAGTTTGTATTCTTGGTACTCTTTGAAAGTGTCCTTATTGCTGCTATTACACATTGGCTGCCCGAGTCAACCGATTATATGGTTATTTAACATAGTTAGGTGGCAAGCCTTGCGTCATCATAATGAGTCAGTTGTTAAAGTGCTAAATAAAAGTGGACAATTTGAACCACGAGCCTGAACATCTGACAAGCCGTGTGGTGCCTGGAACCAAAGCTGTGTTTTAACACAAGATACATGTGTGGGCAGCTGCAACATTTAGCTGTGGATCCAGGTTCAGGCTGAAACACCCCAGGCTGGTTTGAATGCTTCCTTCCAAAGTCCGGTGGGTTTCAGCTTGACGGTTTTCAGTTGGGCCCATTTTTAACAAAAGCAAATGCAAATGAGAAGCTACCCAGAAATAGCACTGCATAGCAATTTTGTATATCAATTTATAATGCAATGGAAACAGATGGTACATTCAGCACTGTCAGAGAAAGCCATTTGGGTTTTGGTGACTATTTCTTTTTTATTTTTGATGGTATATTTACTCTGTCTATTTTCATTGCTGAGTTGTTTCAACACCTGTATAAAATAGAAATTTACCCAAAGTGAGAGCTGTGTAAACTAATCTTGGTAACAGATGCAGCTTTGTCAGTCCTGATGTAATTTTCTGACCACTGGTGTAAATTTTACAGCACACCAATTTTGATGGCAATCAACAATGTTCACTTGGTTTCTACTTCCAGAAAGAGGGATTAATTTATGAGGGATCATTAGAAGCCATTTCCAAAAGCATGAAAGCCTCCTCCAGCCTTTATGAGGCAAGTTTTGTGTTAAAGATGAGGCAACAGATCATTTATTTTGATGCTGTATTTCACAGGGTATTTGTATTCTACGTTTTCTACAACATTTACAGGAAAGGCCAGTATGGTGATCTAAATTCAGGACACACAGCTCAGAGAAGATTAATTTAGACCAGGCTTGGGGCAACACATAGATTATGCAATTTTCTGTCACCATTTCCACTGAATCTTTACTGATTAATTCAGCTGCAGAAAAACAAAGTGACCACAGGTTTTTTTTAAGGGAGGAGCGTGATCAAGGTTGCTTGGTCGTACGCTGATATTGTACAGCTCTCAAGTAACCCCCTCTAGTGTCTTCAGCCAGTAAGAAATTCTCCAGTTACATGTTTTCATCAGAAATTGTTTATTCATGAAAAGACTCAACCACTAAAATCCACCAAATATCTCATGCCCAGCATAAAATTTATGGCCATGATGAACAAAAGCAATGCAAAAGCCCAGCTGTCTATTGTTGGCACACAAAGAAGCTGATTTAATTTTGAAGAACGAACCTCAGTTTTCCATTTTCCAGTGTCCCCCACTCACTGTTTTCTCTCACACTCTGCAAGTCTTATTTGACCTTGCATTTAGTGATTACTTCCCAGAACAAACCACTACTTGAATCCCAATCTCAGGAAAATAATAAAATTGCCAAGCTAGAAAGTATTTCATCTACTTGGTCTTCTTTTTCCTACCCTCAAGCCCACTGTATTGAATCTTTTAAACAGAAAATTCTCTCAGAATAATAAAATCATTTTCCTTCAAGCAGAGTTTCTCTTTGGACAATACGAATAAATAAATATGCATCTTTTTGAGAGAGCACCGAACACCAATTTTTACAGTATTTCATAGTGTTCTCTCCACTGTACTACAAACAACTACACTGGATAGATGGATACAAGGCATTTATAATAAAACAGTTTCCCTGTATCCATTAAAGGCAAACTAAGACTAATGGACAGTATTGTAACAGTCCTCACAACAGCTAAGACATATAATAACTTTGGTAACTCAGACAGAGGGTCACTGGGTCGTGAATGACATCCTGAAAGGCAAATCCTGATAACTGGGGGGAAAAAAAGAAAAGGGGAAAATAAGAGAAAAAAAGGAAGAGCTTTTGTTCTGTGCTCCTTAAAGATAGGAGGAAGATGACTAAGTTCAGTATAGTGCATGAAAGAGGGAAAATATCTGAATTAACTGAAATAGTGTTGTTAAGAATCAAGAAGTGTTCTTTTCTGAGATGAAAAACAAATTATTTAAATTTTATAGTACTCTCATAAAATGGGGAGCTGACATTCTGACTTTGTTCGGTCTGTTTTTAATGTGATGTCTCCACAGAAGGTTCTAAGGGACCTGGCCCGGTCTGATCAGATCACAGCTTCAGTCTTTCATTTCCACAATAATTATCAATGAACCTTACTTTTTATGTATTTATGATAGCACAGTCTTCTGGACTGGTGCTGTTGGTAATAACGTTGAAATTAAGAGCAATGCATTTCAATTAGGTTGCTATTGGGAGTCCGTATGGAGAGCTCCATAGCAGCCATGTGAAGACAAGAAATCCCACTGGAAATGCCAGCCACAGAACCAGGGTGTGACCATTCGTTACACAGCCGGTGTTAGGGCCAAAAATAGGAAACTACAAAGTATTTACTTGCCAGTGAAGGGCGTGAATAATATTAGATTTCCACTGAGAAACAAATTAGCACATTATGTTATTTTCACGTATCAAAAAAATGGATGACTGTAAAAAAACTTTGTTTACATAACTGCAATCTGTTTACCTGATATTTACAGATAAACAAAATAGACACAGATCCGGAATATATCAATGCAGAGCGTATGTTTGTCTTCATCCATTGAACATTATTTTTTGTGAATTTGTTGATAACTTATTATTTCAATAATGACAAACAAGTAAAAACTTCCCCCAAATGAGCGAATTCCTTTCCTACTTACTATGCAAATAGAAGCAAACTGTACTTTCCATTTCTAATTAAACCTCTACCTGTTCCTCAATCAGGTAAATTGCTAATAGCTTCTTGCTACATTTTTTTTTGGGACTATTTTGAGCAGAACTATTCTGGTTGCTACAATTAAGACTTCTAAAATTAATATTTAAATTTTATAAATGCTGGACTACGACATCCTGAGAAATAATAAATGCAAGCCTGATTGCAGAGCTGGAGTGAGCTGTTATATGCATTTGACTTTCTTTAATCCTGCAGTCTGCATCCCTCTTCACTTGAATGCCATTAAGTTCTGAAGCTGATTACATGGGTTGGTTTGTGACTCAGACAGTCAACCCTTCAGGCACCTCAAAATAATGTTCTGTTTCTTTTGTTAAGGGAAAGAATATGCCTGTACCGCTTCAAGCAACCTGAGCTAGACCTGAGAGTGAAAGCCCAGGCTGGTCCAACCAATTCAAAACCCTCACATCAAAACTAAAGTGCTACTTTTTCAGTGCTAAAGGCAGGGAACAGAAAATTTGTGATCTCACCAGCTGAACATTCAGCTGAGATGGATGTCAGTATCTTGTCAAGTCTGTCTGCAGTTCCGGTCTTCAGGTCTGAGACTCTCTAGGCTTTGATACCAGCAGGGAATTTGAAGGAACCACAAGAAATGAGTAAAGTAATTGCTCAAAAATAGCAAATGAATCCACCAGAGGTTATTATTTGCAGTGAGGTTATGGTTGGGAATGGGAGAGAGAATTCAGTGTGCATATATAACCCAGAATGACAAGATTCCTAGAAAAACAAGCAGAAATACAAATTAAGGAATTTTATGAGAGAGCTCAGTTCAAGATAGAGAGCAAGTGTCCATTACCTTTCATGCCACCGTTTAAAGATCTTCAAGAAAAGACTGGACTTCTTCAGATGTTTTAAAGGACTGATGTTGTAATATTTTTTTAATTTTTTTTTTCCCCCTCCTTGGAAACCATGTTCTGAATCAGAGTTTTGGTTCCTGTATGTTCACCCGAACATTAAGAGCAGGTCAATATAAAGAATGGTAGAAAAGGCAGAAAGAGGAAATAAAAAATTCTGCTATGGCATGAAAATAAAAAATGAACCACTTTAAGAGTCTGGTTTTCAAGACTAAGTGTCTACCCTCACCCCTATAATGTGAAACAATCTAATAACCATTTGTCAGTAAAAAGGTGATTAAGACTCAGTGGAGAAAGGCTGCTTCTCCTGCAGTGACTGAGTTAATGGAAGGTTTGAATTGCCACCCAGAAGCTTCTCTCTATTGATTTATACAAGAACCTAGGACAACTACACTGCTGATTAAGATCTTCAATTAAGTACTCAAAATTTGGTGGGATTGGTGCCAACCAAAGCAATTACTCTCACCTTTTTTTACAAGTAGAATGCTATATCATGTCTGGAAGATTCACCACTGAAGGTACAGATCTTAAACTGAGAACAAATGGGGTTTACCACTTTCTGTGTTGTCTTCATTTAAGGACTTCTTGGCGACCTAAAATGGTATTTGCAATACTATTTTTTTTCCCCTTTTCTTCCAATGAAGTATTTCTCCCCTCATTCTGTGTCTTCCATTGCTGCTGCAGGAAACCATGGTGATAGAGAGTGTAATGAGACAGGCTCACCCCTCAGTACCAAAATCAATTCATCCAGGCAAGGATATTTGCAAATAGTCCCCAGTGCATCTGCTCATGTCCTGTCCTGTCCTTCAGTAAAGTCCTGTAGTCTCCTCCTGTATGAAAGCTCTTCCTTTGCTCTACCATTTCAATCGCTTATTAGTAATTTTACCATGGCTTTCCTAGAAGATGGGCATAGAAATTGACCAGTCATTAGGTTCCCTGCCATATATTTGTAAAATTTCACAAATCTTAATTTCATTTTTCTTCTGATTACCCTTTTCATTTCCTATGGTCATGTTCGAAAGTTAATAATATAGCATATACTAGCTATTAGTTTATGTCTTGCTACAATCTTTGCATAGCAATTCTATATACAACTAACTAGGCATCAAGCATCAATGTGAACTACAGCTCATCAATTTGTTTAGAGAACATTTCAAAAAAAACCCGAGAATTCAGCCAACTCTTTCTTTATGTGATTTATCTTGTCAATAAGAGAGGAGGTTATGATATTTTCACCTAAATTATCCTAATTTTAAAATTCCTCTTTCAAATAAGAACAGTATTGCAGAATGGATTTCACAGTTTTAATTATTCCAAAATCATGCACTACTTACAATAATTAACAACTGTCTGTAATTATGGGTGCACAGGGGTTTCTCTGCTTAATGCAAAGTGCCCTGTTGAAAGTCAAGGTATTTTAGTGGGGAAAGGACATAAAATGTCACAGGATATGCTGAACAGAAAGCTTTGCTCTTCTGATAGAGAGTAATATAATTTTAAAATTAAAGTTTAATTTCTTTTACTGTCTTTAAAAAAATGCCAACCTATTTTAGAAACCATAAAGAAACACATAAAGATATACAGAGTATTTTCTAGAAGTGTAAGCAGGATTATTTTAATGACAGTCTACCTTAAACTGCCTTGTTATTGCTGAGAAAATAACAACACTCTAGTCTATGTGTGTGGTGAGGTGATTCTGGTAACCACATTCTGTTATTTTCAGAATCAGAAATTAGAAGCATCCATAATATTTACATCTAGTAAATAGGCATCTAATGAATTAATGATATTTTCAAACTGAGAAACAGGAGATTATTCTGAAAGTGATCAGAAACCTTTTTTTTACTTCCCAAACAGGATATCTTTTTTTGCTCTAAATATAACAGTGCTGGCATTCAGAATGGTCAATGCGTTTGAAGTACTTTCTTCAAATAAAATTTGAAAACCAGTCACCTAACATTCAGTTTTCCTCTAAATTAGGAAACAATTGTTGTCAAATACATGAATTATTTGTGAATGGATTTATATCTGATCTTGACACATTCATGTTTTTAGTGTTCATCTTTGTCTACGTAGATTCATCTTTCCTAGCATGAGAATATGCATTCATATACAGATTTGTTCATCTTTCTTCCTAAAATAATAGCTATGTAACAACAGTATATTTTAAAATGTTTTTTCCTACAAAATTTTTTTTTCAATTGACAGCTTGAAGACTGCACGCTTGTGTGTGTGCACACCCATGCACGTTCACATGGATGTGCATTGTGTGAAGACATATTTCTAACTCTCATAATGAGGTTGAGATTTCCTCTTTCAGCTTTTGTTCAATAAAGAGAAACAAGGTCTTTTACAGCCAAGAATCAATGACCATTTGGAAGCATTCAGCTTGTACTTTTTCCTCTTGATTAGTGTGAATAGCAACACTCCCAGTGAACGAAATTTTGATTGTATTAAGTAGAACTGACAAAAGTCCATTTAAAAAAATGCACTTTACTATGTTTTCCTACAATGTTACTTCTTAAAAGAAAAAGTACCATATTTCTTTTGTCGTTTGGCAGACAGTAGCTGAAATTCATCCCAAATGTCTCTGTACTTGCTAAAAAAGTATTTCATTATAAAGATGCTGCTGCCATCTATTGGGTGACATTACTCTACAAAAGAATTATGTCTTTTCTGGATTCAGCAAGGACGAATAAATAGTGTCATTCACTTTTTTTCCTGTGGAGTTTTATTAGCAACTAGGTTATAGCAACCTGTATTTGGTTTACAACATATGTCTTATGTAAAGACCTTGGTCCTGTCTTTCTCACCATTGCCAAATTTCATGAAGAGAGACATTTTGGAATAGCAGTGAAATTAAATTTAATGATGTGGCACTGGAACAATGGAAAAATTAAAAAATCAACAACAAAGCCACCATTTAATACTGCCTCACATCTCAGAAAGATCTTACACAGATGTTTTTATGCACAATGTCACTAGTGGAACTGCATCACTTGCTGTGTTTGAATAAAAGACCTCATTTCCATGTAACTGGCAATCTTTTGCAATATAAAGAGATTTCTGTGATATACAGTTGGGTTTTTTTAAGCAACTTAATGAGGCTTCAAAGAAATATTTTGCCACTCTAATATTGATATTATTTTCCTATAAAATTTTAATTGAAATTCTGAATCCTTTTGCAACATCCCTGCACCTGTATCTTCAGCACATGAAATGTGCATTTTTATGAAGAATACAGGCATCAGAAGGATAAAAACTAAAAACATATATTTGAGCTTTGAAAGTTGTAGTTCAGTCCATAGTGGGACCACACGGAGGTAAGCACTTAGGGTAAAATAAATGAAGTAAGAGGGTGAAGTGCCCCCCTGTGCTCTGTCAGTTCTGGCAGAACAGAGGCCTTAGAAGCATTGCTCTGCTTCAGAAAACAGACAAACAAATAATATTGACAACAGAAAACAATGGCAAAAAAATGAAAAAATCTCCTTCTCTAATTTTATCTATTGCCATATCTTTCTGACACTGACTAATTGTGTTTCTCTTCTCTCTTAGCTTTCAGAAGACCAAGAAGGCATTTTACCTTTTGTGGCCCAGAAGAAAATTAGCTCACTGCAGAAAGTGTCACACACATTGTTGATGCCTACACCACCAATAACCAGCTTGACTTTTATTGATAAAAAAGACTGATAAAAGGCCAGCAGCCAAAAACAGCAGGAAGAAAATTCCCCTCTACTTTTAAATAGAATATATGTGACCCAGAACACTGAAGCAACAGCAAGCTGGAACCTCACAATGTTAACTGTACCGGCACTGCTGAATTGCACTTTGCAACCTCTTTGATTTTTTTATTACTGAGGTTAAACCCAGACAAGTTTAGCTAGCTGTGTGCTGAGGTCGAGAAAAGCCATCACAGACAGTACAAAATTCTTTTCTGCCATGCTTGGAAAAGAACCATTTCTTCAGGCTAGTGATCTCCTAGGGAAGTATAAATGCCTCCCATTACCATTAAGAGCACAGAAAGGACAGCTATTAAATATTAGACTAGAACTCAGGAGATCTTGCATCTAATTATACTTCTGCTAAAGCATTTGTACATGACCTTGGGCCAGACACACAAAAATCTATCTATGCTTCAGGCTACCACTGGTAAATGGAGATAATGATATATTTGCCCCTTACAGCAGCGTTCTGAGGTTAAACTCAGGTTACTGTAATATTAACATTTGTTTTTCAGTATTGAAATGATAAAAGCACTTAAAGGTCTATTGCAGTAAGATTAGAGAGGAGTCTGACTTTCTTTTTTGTGTGCTTACCTTTCCACTAACACATCATTTAAAGAAAAAAAGGGTATTCTTTTGGAAATAGTCTCTGTTAAGCAGCAGCAGGAAGATTTGTGTGTGGAAGAATACCCGTAGCAAAGGAACACGCAGTAGGAAGGGGAAGAAAGCTCCACACCTGCTCTGTTGAAGATTGCAGAACCTACCAACAGAAGGGCTGATAATGTGAGCTTAGTGTATTTTAATAACCAGAATTTCTCCATTATTAAAGGGGAAATGTCTGCAGGTGGCAACACTGTGAAATTACAACGTCTGCCAGCTCCAGTTGCAAAGGGGATATGGAAAAGTGGCACCAGCATAATATCAAAATAATGTAGTAGGGTTTTGGGGTTCTTTTTGATTGACAGGAAGTGAATTTACAGAAAATACAGTTTAGATTTGCTTTAATATTAATTTATAGTAGCAGTACAATTTGAGTTATACAATACTGTGGTTTCGATATTTCTACTGCCCCAACCAACTGACCTTTTTATTCAAATAGGGAGATGTTTTCCATAAGGATTCTTATCCTTTCAGCAGTATCTATAGCTGAGTAATACTTTGCAGTTCCCTGGAGGGGTAATAACCAAGTTCTTATTTTAATAAGCTCTTAGTCTTTGGTTTCACAGAATCTTCTTTTCTCCGTCCTAATCCTAACTTGGCAAAGTATCTACTGGTTATACAGTAAATATGCCATAAGGACGTGTTAAAAAGAAAGGAAGAGCCAGCATTTTACTTTCTCCAGTCTGGTTTTCTATATAAACCAATGCCAGATACCTAACAGATATGGAATGTTTCTCTAGCAGCAATAAAAATTGTAAGGAAGAGGTCAAACATTTTCTTCCCTTTAAACCCAAGGGCTGGAAAAGCAAGGAATGCTGTATGCTGAGGTCGCCTTTTAGCTGCTCTACAAAATGCTACTGGCAACCTAATGTCTAAAAAAGCAAATTCTAGCTTTAAAACTGCTATTTTGAATGCTTTGTTTAGTGCTGTAGAGGCTACGTAGACACAGGGTTTAAGATAAGTTTGCAGTTACCTGTTCAGTCTCATTTCTGCAGCAATTAAATCTGGGTATGAGTACCAAATGATTTTGAAATGCATTTTGTTCTTAGTCTACTGGACTGGAGTCTTGGTTTTATTTGTCTTGGAATGTGTCCATTGATTTAACACATTCAATTAAAATTACTAGAAATGTAAACAATTCCTTGCCTGTTAAACTGGCGTCACACTACCATTCACCTCAGGAACTGAATGACAATTTGTCAATGTAATGAAAAACAGTTATTTTTTCTATCTCTGACCTGAATGGAGTACGTGAAGAAACAGCACACAGGAGTGTGATGAGCTAGAGAAATATGGTATTGGGATAGTATTTTTGGCTTAGTTATCAAGAAAGGGAAAGAATTAACTTCTGGTTAGATAGTAATAATGAAAAATGTGTGTGTGTGTGTAAAATGCCTTCTCTCTGTTGTATAGTTATTCTTTGGTTCAGGGAATTAATTTAAATTACACTTTTCCTCTAGTGGCTGCCTCAAATGCCTCCTTTTACGTTACTCAGCTTCAGAGGTTTGAAGTCTGGTTTTCTAAAGGTCTGAAGGCCAATAGCTAGAACTAAGTCAAAACCACTTGTATCCTGAATACATGAAAGTCAAAATACTAACTTTGCTAAAACAGCGTGTGCTAAGCTCAGTAGGCAGTTGTTTAGATCTGAGGACCTAGCATCAGCCACCTTCCCTCTTTGACAAGCAGAGAAGTTCTCATGAAACGAGATTAAAAAGAGAGATGATTCCCTCAGAGCAAAAAGCCTTATGTACAGTAATTTACTGTCTGACTGCTTGAACAAGCAGCATGGAGGCAGTATGGAGCCAAAGTTATGCTTTTGCGTGGATCACACTGTGAAGGGCAGCATTTACAACTGGGAACTCTGTATGTGGTCAGCAGATGGACTACGATCAGATTTAGAAGGAGGCTGCCTATATTGCATTTTGTACTCAAACAAATGCGGTCTCTATCTCCAACAGAAAAGACAAGAGTCCTAACTGTTCAGAAAACTAAATATAGCTGAAAGCTCATTAGCAGGACATGGCATGCCTAAAAATTCAGATCCTGTGTGTCTCAGGTCAGATATTTAAAATTGTTGGAAACATCATAGTTCCAGCCTCATTCACTTTGAGCCTCCTTTAAGAAAAGGAATAGCAATATAATAATGGATAAAAAGAATTGTGCATGTATAATAATGGAAGTTATCACTGACTATCTTCCTCATTCAGGACGATGAACCTCAAACATCCTGTAATCTTCATCCTATGCAATGCACTAAACAACGTAACAAACTTGTGGAAAAAAAATGACAAATATCCAGTGTAATTAAAGAGCTTACCACACAGCTTTGACACCAGGAATGGTGCAACTGGAGATCAGCCTTAATTCTTCATTATGATAATTCCTAAATTTCAGTAGTTGAATGTATTCATGCAACAGAAAATTTGGGAATAATTCTGAGAAGAGAGAGAAGTGTTTTAATAATTCACACCCACATAGATGCGCTCATGACATTTTTTTTTTACCTCATCTTCTTAGTGTATTCCTCTCTATTTTGCCTCATTCCTTCTCTCTTTCTTGCCTGTATTCTTCCAGGCTCCTCCTTTTTTTTCCAGGCTTCCAAACTTATAAGTCTCAGTAATCTGTACCAAACACAAATAAAACAAGAGTTTAATAACTTCTAAAATAAACAACAATGACCTTCCTCCCCCAGTTCCCTTTCCCCAGGAAAATAGAGATTGAGAGAGTTCATCTAATGGTACTGACTCTTTTTATCTACTTTTTATTTCAGCCTGTAAAGTAGTACTATGTATGGAAGGAGATAAATGACAGAGAGTTCCTGGTGTAAAGGTTTTTTGCTTCCTTTTGTAGCAACCCCTCAGAGAAACAATAAGTGAAGCAGAGAGACAGATATTCTGCTGTATTAAGTCTCTAAAGTTCAACCTAAAAAATTTACTTTTACAGTTACGTAGTGTAGCCTCCTCCAAAAAAGCAGAAACAAGAGGCAGATTCTAGTTTACAATGTCACTGAAAATAGAAATTATTTTGTAACTTTTATGCTTCCTGGGTTTTATCCAAATGTCTGTGACTCCCAGTTTCATTTTAGATGTGCCCTGGATTTTTCACCTTTCTCCTTTTCCCTTCCTTGACAAGCACTAATTATTTGTATGCCACACGTTCCTGAAGGGCACATACTTTTTCACAGACAAACAGAGACATATATTTAAAGCTGGGGTGAAAACAGGAAAACATTTATTAGCCCCCAAAGTCAATGCTTTGCAGGGCAGAGTTAGTAGTGCAATCATGCCTGTAATAAGCAGAGATCACGGCAAAAGGGAGCAGAGGACAGCAAGCTTCTTCCAAAATCCCCAACTCCACTCATTGAGCAGCTGTTTTGGAAACCCATTAGAACAACTTTATAGCCATTCCTGTAGGTGCCAAATGCTACCTAATAAATGTAAATAAGTCTGCTAAAGGAGAAGCTTTGCTATAAACTTTGGAAGATTTTCAATCATATTTTCTATCAGCTCAGTCTGATGACACTTCAGAAAATTCTCTAATTCCACTGCATACTGTAGACATCTCCATAATTTAAGCTGTAGTTATCCTTTACAGCTTGAGACAATAGAATTGACTAAATCAAGAATTAAAACATGAGAAAGATAAAATAAGGTTAGAATCACATTCTTGAAATATAGACAATATAATTGAAATTATTTATTTAATTTCAGATTAAAATGAATAATTATTTTTCTTGAATGCTTATGGTGTTGGCACCTGAGACACTGGTTTAACAACAAAGAAAGGAAGTGGTAAATTGTGATTGGATTGCAAGAAAGCCAAAACTCATTTTATGTTTGAGTCCTTGTGAGTTAGTGAATTCAAGCAAAAGCTTCACATCAATCAGGCCAAATCCTGAAGGACTCATGATATTTGGGAACTGCAGAGGGTCAGCCTACTCCCAGTTTGGTGGTTTTCTCTCTTCCTTTGGGTCCAGGTGTCCCTAATTCCAGGTGAGGCATCCAGCTGAAGATGCATAGGAGCAAGATTCTCTATAGCTGATTCAAAAGCCACATTCGCTGAATGAGCTGAACTTGCACTAGAATAATAAGAAAGTATTTTCTATTTATCTTGTGTCTGTGTTCAGTCAGTTTTTCCACATCAGCTCTCTATAATAAGCCTGTATGGCCTACAGTAAGTAAAGCTGTAGATAGCAATGCAACTGTAAGGTTCTATAGATTTGCAGATTGCTTGAAGCACAGCAACAACTCCTTATCTTCACTACAATAACATTCAATTAGCTCTAATAAGCGTAAGTTTTAATGTTTAACCCAATGCCTCTCTAAGGATATGCTTGCAAGGAGGTGTAGCTCTTAGCTGGTAAAACATAACACCATCTGATTAGGACAAATTATTTTCAAAACATAACTGCCATAAAAAGCTAGAATGAAAGACAAATTGACAGAACAACTGCTGCTAAATTCTATTTTCAGCATTGTAAATGGGATAATATACCATAATTTATTTTAATGAGTAACAATTAAGAAACGGTTTCTCAAGTTGCATGTAATTTCTTTCAGTTATTAGTTATTAGCTGTTCATGCATAAATGTGTTTTAATACTGGCTTATCTGAGCTCTAGTAGGTGATTAAAGCCTTTCAATATGTCAAATTTTTTTGCTTTTAGTGTTATACATTGCAGAGACAATTCTAGCAGAAGGCATTTATAAGAAAGATATCAGTAAAACTTAGACAAATATTCCTTAAATATTAAAAAAAAATACCTAAAGCAATATGAGAGAGATGTCAGAGAAAATCCTGATATGCTTAACATTGATTTTTGTTTTATCTAACTAGAGGTACAGTTTAATGGCCTCCGTCTTAATGAAATATTTAAGTTAACCTGGCTGTAGAGTGACTTATTATACTACGTATTCTTTCACTTTATTAGGATAAAGAAATATTATCATGGGAGGCTATGCTAACAAGCCTAGACATTGCTTGTATTGTTAAAGAATAAGTTCACATCTCAGAGGAGCGTAAAGACTCAGAGAAACTGGCACCTCTTTAACTGAAAAGGCGTTCTACTTATCTCACAGAAAGCAGCCTATTTTGTGCTAAGAAGAATGGCTTAGAACAGCCTCTCTGCTATCAGTCACTCTCATATAACACAACATTTGTGGTGCTTGCTCTTACCCGAGCTGTGAGGGTCACGCCGGGAAGGAAGAAGATGCTGGACAATTCTCTTCAGGAGGCAAACACTAACCTGACCCAACGTAGTGCATTGTAACCTCATCAGTATGAATCTCATGGGAATCAATGCCTATTCTTACAAACTCAACCATGGAAATATTCTTAACCAGGATATAATGAATTATCTCAGTATAGAGAATTTTCTTTTTTTAACTTACAGTATTCTGTCAGGTTGTATTTATGTTCTTTAGGCCTCTATGCATCCAGAAACTTAAGAATAAGGAATAAACCTTTGAAGATTATTTTGGTAGTTGAACTGTAGGTCATTAAAGTTAGATTAAATTTCTTCAATAAATGTGGATGTTTCTAACCACTGTGCATATGTTGCTTTTCCTATACTTTAAAACATATTTCTTATTCCGGTTACGTTTAGCCATCTCAAAAGAACATCTCACTGTAATTAGTAATTCTCTACTGCAACAACCTTTCAGGCCAGTAAGTAATGCACTGTGATTTACGAACCACTCTTAATTACAAACGGTCTTTGTGGCAGCTGGATAATAAATAAATGTCAATTTCAGTGTCCCATAGACCTGAATTTCAGTAGAAACCAACAGCCTTGCTCATTTGAGCTCTGCAGAGAGGCTTGGTACTTGGATAATTTTTAACTATTAGAAGAATTGAAGGAAAAATAAGAAGCTATTTGATTTTACTGTTTCTAAACAAATTAAGTTTTGTCTGGGAAAGACTGCTGTGATCAGCACGAAGGTTCCCTGTGTGCCATTTCTCAGGATGTCAGGGATGGGTTTTTGTGAGGATTCTTTACTTGTTTTTCCATTGCAATGAAGCAAAGCCTATTTTGTGGAGATACAAGGTTGACTAAATCCTTCTTAAGGCAGCAGCACAGAGTACATGAGCAATGCAACACAAGGAGTATTACAGTCTGCATAACAAATTTATTGAAGCCCTTATTTTCCTGTACATTTAAAATCTTTTCTTTTCCTGCTGAAGATTATATTCATCCTGAAACATTACCCTTCAAGTGTTAAAATGACAAGTGCTGATGAAGGTAAAGCTGATCAGCTGCAGGACTCCCACTGCTGAACATTATAAAGTTTCTGTTGTTCAAACAGCTCAGTTAATTATCCAAACGTGAAGGATATCAGAAGGGGACCTGCTGAGCTTTACAGCTGACTTCCAGGGAATTATCCATAATAGAGCCGTTATAAGAAAATTGTGACAGACACAACGTACAGGGACCTCTGCTTACCTCCCCTGAGGATTTGTGCAGGACCTTATAATCAGAGTTAGGACTTTCCTCAGAATCAAAGAGAAGCTACACTTTGCAAGGGAAAAGCAGTCCAATCAACTTCATGGTGTTTTATCACATAAACCCAGAGAGGATTCTAGACTCATGCATATTAATTGCCTGCTGCAAAAATGACTGGCATTCCTCTGGTGACAGGGACTACTTGCTCGAATTTAGGTTCTCAAAATTACTATCATGCCTTGTCCACAGTTAAAAATGTAGTCCTTGCTGCCTCTGTGTGAGGTTTTTGAGAAACCATAATGTCCCTTTACAACAAGCACTCATAATGGGTCTTTATGTGACTACAATTTTGGCTTTTTAAACTGTTACAGTCAACATTTCATGAACCTGGGACATTTCACGGCAAAATAACTCAGGTTGAGGAAGCTTCAGTGACTACTAAAGAGTGCGAAAGAATGGTACTGAGGCAAATTGGGTAAACATGGAATCTGTTCAAATAAGCTGCTAGAAAAGCCAGAACTAGAACAAATCCGGACAGCACTGGCTGATAGTGCAGCAGCTAAAGCTCTGTGACATCTTTGTTTCATGATCACTGTCACTTGGGCTGAACCAAAAGATATCAAACTCTTCTTTAGCCTCCCAGAAACCATAATTTGTGCACAGACCACAGTGCTGCACTAGCACAATGCTACTTAGTAGTTATTTTCTATTGTTTCCAGTAATCACTCTCCAGTACAACTGCAAAGAATTTAATCCACTTGTGTGGGTATGCCCTGGCTGGGGAAAATTGCATGGACTTGTTCAAACTATGAAAGAGAAAACTGAGGGCACTGAGGAAGGTTTTACTGAGGAGTTAATATCTGAAAACGAGCTGAATTAGTTTATCCAAAGTAAATAATTAAATTTTTTTCCATGACAAACAGTGGGAAACATTATCATATCTTACACCAAAGTTCACCATTGCAATTATAAAAGCCTTTTTGAGAGGCCTATCACCATTGCACCTAGACACTATCAATTAATCATTTCTACACATTCCTTATTTTTAATCTCTCTTTGAAATATTATTTAACTTTGCAATATACCTTCTAAGCAGGTGCACCTAACAGCTTCTATGAAATAATGTGCAGCAGAATGAGCAATTTTGGGTCTGATAATGTCAGTGAAAATTATGCCCTGCAATTATTAGCATAAAGTCATAAATAAGATGGTATAATAATGGAATAGTAATGGAAACCACATTTCCATAATTAGGATAATCCACATTCTGTAGAACCACAGGTTAATTTGTAAAATTAATTTGATCCAATAAATGGTCACAAATTGTCACGATACTAACCAAAGCCACAATCAGTGAAAAGTTTCTTTGATATAACTGTTCAATTTATTATTTTTCTTCTTTCTTTCTTTCCGTCCAGATGTTTTTGCAGGCTTAGAGACTGAAAACTGTAAAAATTTATTTTCTACCAAAGACTTCAACAGTAAGATTGGAAAAAAATCATCGTTATCTTGGCTACAGAGCTGATGTGGCTGTACAGCTTCCAGCACATCTGCTTTTGGCACACCATGTTTTACGAGAACCTTTGCTTGTGAACCCTGGCCAGCATCGGTTCAAGGGTCAATGGCCCAAGCACTGATCGAAGCCCTGTGAAAATCTTATGCCAAATCTAAGAATTTAGTTTTACAGTTGTATGTCCATGTAATTCCACTTCTGCTGGCAAAAAGTGCAAGCCTGGTATGAGCACGTTCCCCACCAAAACAGAGTTACCTCTATCCCACCACGAGAAACAGAAAGTCGCGGAATTAAGTCAAACATGAACAGCAGTGGTTAAAGGCATCAGAAATTTGCAATATGTAGCAAAACCTGGTAGAAAGAGTATTAAAGTTCCCTAACAACACTATATAAATACATGCTCATCTATTTTTGAACTTAATTTAGTAAAATAGTAAAACATTAATATGATAGTGACACATCAAAGCACACGTGGGAGATTTTAGTCAATTCTTCTGTCTCTAAGACAGTTTATCAAACCACTCAAGAAATGCAAGATGCTTTTTAGATTTCATGCTACAAGCTCCAGAAAAAGATTTTAAGAGTATTGTTCACTAGCCATGAAAACTAAAGTGTTCTGTTTTTGGGAATATCTCAGTTATTTTGACAGTGTCTAATTGTAATTTATGTCTCTTTTACCATCAGTTTACTTTAAGGAAATATGATTAGCTGTTTGTTCCCTGAGCCCTATACCTGAACTGCTCCACCTATTATTTAAATTGCCTTGTCAATCTTCTGTAAAGTAAGTTTCAAAGGCAAACATCTTGAGATATGTGTACATTAATGTCTTGCCAAACACTCAATAGGAAGTTGATGTAATTTGCAATGTGAAACTCCTCAGCTGCCACTGTAGGCTAAGAGGCCAAAGTTCCAGGCAGCAATTCTGAAATAATGAAAAGGGCCCACAGCAGGAAGCTTTTTGTCTACAAAAGAAACAATTACACTCTACTGTTACTGGGAAACCCTCTGGCTAAATAAAACTTAAATTTGTCTTAAATACAAAGAACGTATTATAAATATTTGGAATATAAAGTCACAGATGAAACCTCTCCATTCCATCTTCTCTCCAGATCAGTGTCTTGGCAGCCCATTAAATTTGGAGGATTAATTCATTCTTCCATTTAACACTTGAGTCAAAACCCCAAACCGAGCTATACCCAAACCAACTCCTCCTGTAAAGAAGGGAAATGTGTGTGCATGGATGTCAGGATAACAGATTTTAATAAAATGGTATGTATTGTTTCCAAAATAGAAGCCATTAACAGGAAAAATACATGTTATATAAAATACTCATATTACTTTAAAATTTATTTTCACTTCAAACACTTTGCAAGAAGGAAAAAGCTGCTTCCGTAGAATTTCTTGAATTTCTGGAAATGAATCCTTTGTATTTCCAATCAATAGCCTAGCAATACAAGTATTCATTGACTCAGAACAAGAGGCCTTAGAGTTAATTTCCGTCATCACTACTGAAATAGAGCAAAATTTTTCAGTGGTTCATGAAAGTGCATTAACCACCGAGCTATTGGTTACACACAGATCAGGACACTGGGAAGTATTGTCTTAAAAGGTGGAACACAGGATGTCTCTGCATAGTAAAGCTGCTTTGTAGTTCTGAGAGAAAAAAGAAAATTTTGACTCCACTACCTGCAGATTGCACATTCCTAAGCAGTAGCTCTTACTAAGATCAGTGAAGACCAAAGCAACAAAGCTAAAGGGAAAAAAAAAGCACAGCAAATACTGCTTTTAATATAGACAAGCCCTGACAAACAACAGCCTTCGCTGTCCTATGAAATTATGATACAATTTTAAGAGAACCCCCTCTTGACTTCCATATGATATGCATACCTTACTACTTTACTTACTCAACCTGTTGATTTTATGTAACTCAACATGAGTGCAGTGTTGTTTCTGTGAGGATAAAATTAATCCTATCCTAGAGGAACATCTGCAAAGTCATTAACATTTTCAGTGAATGCACCTTTTTTTCCTGTTTTTCTAGAAGGATCATTCTTTATTGTAATCTCTCCCCTTCACACTGAAATGTCTCATTTAAAGAATCAGTGTAAGTAAACAATGTCTTCTGAACAGATAATTGTTCGACTGGTATATTTCCCGAGAGACTACAAAAATTATTTCCAAAGTACACCATACAGGAGAATAAAAATCTAGCCATTTCTCATTAAACAAGGTCTCTTGAGGGCCAGCTCCCAGAGCTGCTTCTGTGCTATCTAGCTACTTTTTCACACTAAATTCCCAAACCTCAAATTGATTTTAATCAACTTTTTTTTTTCCAACTCATTCCAGATGCACTCACTCTCTATTTTTATTTATTTATATTTTAAAGTCCAGTGATTTTGAGATATTGTCTTTCACATTTATAACCTCAAGGGCATTTGAAGTTCTGATGACATTGAGATCACTAGACTCTAGATGACTCTCAACTTTTATCTTATTTATCATCCTTGTCTTGTTTCTCAGCAATATGAGGAGCAAGTACAAAATAGCCTGTGCTTTTACTGAGTAACCTGCAAAATGTATCAGAAAGGAGTCCTGTCCTCCAGGAAGAGGTACTCCTTATCAAGTCCATAATTTCCAGCCCAGTCAATATTAACTAATTGAATTTCCAATGATTAATGATCTATCCATTTTATAGGCTTTCCTTATCTTTCTTTTCTTTTAAAATCTTGCCTAGGAGGTCTACACCAATTTTCAGCGATTTTTAGGTTTTAATTTGCCTATCTTTCTTCTTCATCTAAACTGTCCCTACTCAGGTGTTCAAACTGCATATGCCATTTATTTCTTTTGTCAAGAAAGCTTCTTCATCCATATTGCCATATGTCTTTCTGTCCTGCCGTGTCTATGCCTTTTACTATATATATTTATCAAGGTGTTTCGACTTTCATTCTTGGGACATATTTACAAAAAGGGTAT
The DNA here is from genome assembly GCA_013397775.1 of Eulacestoma nigropectus. NCBI lineage: Eukaryota > Metazoa > Chordata > Aves > Passeriformes > Eulacestoma > Eulacestoma nigropectus. Next base: position 114,198 of record VZTE01003395.1, read on the forward strand.
TAAGAAAAAGATATATTTGTGTGCCTATTTAAAGTCCTGCTTACTGATCTGTTTTTATAAGAAAGCGGGCAGCTCTGCCTGCATGGCAAAAGAAGTACTCTGAAAATACACACAGTCCTGAAGAAATGAGGTATTTCAATGAGTGTCGGTTTGCTGGATAGCGTCAGTCAAATACAGACATCTTGCTATTCAACAAAAGCTGCAGATATTCACCTCACCTGAAAAATCTGACTCTAAAATGCATAATATTAGGCAATCATATCTGAAAATCTCCATTTCAACAAATCTGTGCTACAGTATCCATGTACGATTGATGGGATTAAGAATGCTCATGAATCACCTGTAAAGTTATGTTTATAATTGTTACAGAACATTGAAGACACTTTCTACAAGACAGCAGTATTATTTATTGAGCCAAACACCTATGCAAATAAAGAAGTAGCTATTGCAACCAAGAATGACTATGCTGTAATCAGACATAGACTAAGCTGGAAAGCTCTGACCCCTGTGTGTGTTTACACTATTTGGTGCTAACTTTACTCTAATGGCATGAAGCAAGATTAGGTCAAAGATAAAGATTTCTCACTGTCAAAACTCCATTTCATTCAGACAGTCAAAAGATAATGGACAACAGAAATCAAGTCTGTGCTGCTGTACATGCAGCAAGCAGCCCTGCTCAGCATTGTAACTTCTGCCTCGGTGCAGCATCTGGGCTGCCCTTAGTGATTTTGTACAGCTCAAGCAGAGCAGAAACCTGAATTTCTGAGACTGCAGACTTACCCCTTGAAGAATTCTTTTGAATGTCATGAAAAGGTTTAGGGTTACTTACCTAAACCACATACATAGCCTAGCACAAAAATACCTTGATTTGTTTAGTGGAAAGCTTTGATACTTTTTTACGTCCATCACCTTGGAAACAAAATGTGAATATGTGGTTGTTCCCTTTACGTGAGAAGTGCTGGATTTACGGCCCTGACAGCTGATGCGCTGTTCGTAGCCACTGACATGTACAGTTCAGCAACAAAAAGGTTGGAGATTTCTTTTACTGTCCTGCCAAGATGCCTCAGTCCTGATTGGGAAAGAAATTGCAGGTAAGGACACACACTTCCCAGCCACCTCTCCACAATTTCTTCCTAAACGGTGTTATCTGTGATTCTTGTAGTTTTTGTGACTTAGGGAGAAGTCTCCTAGTCCATACTTATTAAAGTGGTTGAAACACAAGTCTAAGAGTATCAGTATAAAGACTTTCTCTTTTTTTTCTTTTTTTAATATATTTTCTATATATTAAATGAACCAAAAGAAATCTTCTGATGCTGGCTAATTGTAATGTCATTCATGGTCCTGCTTTCAACAGGTAATATGATGCTAATGGAGAAAAACACCTGCTATTTTTGCACATCATCAAATTATTATATATTCAAACTGACAAGAAAAATTCAAGAAATACTTAGCCTATACTCAGGCCTCAAAGTTGAAACTTACTTTCTTTTTAAGTAATTGCTTTAACTGTAGATAATATTCAAAGGGAAGATGTTTTCAGTGTTTACTACTTTATATGCTGTGCAACAGACACTGGGGAGACAAATATATCCATGAAGAAAGGGAAGGAGTCAATTATTATTTTGTGCTGCGTGGTTATTCTTGCTAAATCTTTTGGGATGCCTCACCTTAGAGCTCTTACTGGAGGTTTGTCACGTCTTCCTTCTGCAGAGGTAGTAAGGCACACAAAGCACAGGCACATTCCTCTTTTGCCAGCCATGGATACATTTTCTATTTCAATTACTTTTGACTGCTATATAAAAATTCAACTCTGACTTGGCTTTTAGGAGCAATTGCAAAAGAGTATAGAATAATAATCAGGATCCCCTTGAGCATAAACACAGACTTATTTGGGCACAGGTACTCACTCCACTGCAGAGCACTTCTTGCCAAGTTGGATTATTTTTACTGATACATATGTGAGGTTCGTTTAGTAACAGAAGAGGTTCTAATAATCCAGCTTGTCTACAGTAAAACAACAACAAAAAAATGGTACAGACTAGATATAGGCCAAAAATTTTGAGTGACTTGAAAATGTACTCAGTTCCTTTAGCAGAACAAAAATCTGTTATATGTGAGAAATGACTCTCAAATATTACCCGTGTAAGTACTCACTGAAGTACCCAGACCAGCAGACCCTTTTTTCAATGTTCGGCTGTGTTTTTTTCCCTTTAAACCCATCAGAAAAAAAAATTAATGCAAAACTACTTGTTACTAAATGGGTTATATTTGCAGACATCAATCCATGCAGTTCTGGAGGCCTGGCAACAAGTTAATGAGGTTTGAGTATTCAGCAACTGAGATAAAACTGACCCAGAGAAACAACAGAGCTGTCATGCTGTCATTTCTAGCTGGCAGCATAGTGAAACCTACAACAGGGGGCAGTTAAGAATAAATGCACAACAATAATCTGGTTGGAAATAACACTCTAACAATCATTTTTCTTATTTAGGGATAACCCTTCTTAACTCAGTAAATTGTTTATGTATTTATTTATTTGACAGATATTCAGCAAAGGCAGTAACCACATGGAATTGATGTCTACTTATTTAGCAATTTTTTTTTTTTTTTGCAAGGCATGGGCAGCATTTAATTTTAAAGACAATTCTCCAGGAGAACAATTAAATTCATGTAACTCAAGTATTACTGCAAAAATACCTCTCACAGGATTGAACAGCATTTAAATATACAGTGTTTGAATTCTGATGTTAGCGCTCCCAATTGGAAGATGACAAAAACTAAAAGCATATCATTGCTGAATATTAAATATAATGTTTGGATATACTCAGGACACACAAAAAGTATGGATGTTCATTATAAGTACCTCCATCAGAAATTAATTTCTCTTCCACAATCTGAGTCAAGGAGAAGAAATGAACTTAGATTTCTCCTCTCCCCAAAAAGAAAATCTGCCTCTGTTTCCTCAGAAGTGCTCAGCACTCAATGAAACTTCCAGTGGGTCCCCAGGCTTCAGCTCATCTTTATGCTCTAGGGTTTCTGATGCACCCAGCAGGCAGGCTGACACATACATCTGGAACAAAGGAAAACAGATGGAAGCTGTTACAGCCTTAATCTAATAGTTTCTTGCTGTAAACAGATATTACTGATTCCAGTTGTTCACCACAGACTGTGAGTAACTCACATCCCTGACATCCCCGCCTCTGTGCCTTGCACTGGATCACAAATGCACTGATGGAGGGAACTTTGCATGAACTGCTTTGATAGCAATTGTATCAGATACCAGAAATAAAAATAACTACAGTATGGAGCCTAGGACATTTGCCTGGTAGGTGGAACATGATGGGTAAAAGCTCCTGAAAAGAGAACTCATAGAAGAATAACCTAACCTATGGGATATTGAGGGAAATGAGGAAAAATTATCCTTTTCATTCTATGGCAGTTTTTTGAATGTTTTGCTTCATTTCTCTGGCTTTTATTGCAATCATTGAAACACTTCTCTGTTTCAGAAATACTGTTTCAACCTTGCATTCTCATTTCAGCACTTCTGAAAGTGTGTTTTTGAGGAACAAGTGCTGTAAAAGGAAAATATAATTCAGCTCTAACTTCTGAATGATCTGATTGCCTTGTATCTTTCCATTGTCTGGTCAGCGCCTAAAATAAATTTCCAAAGTTATACAGTTTGGTGTGAATTCCAAAAAATTAGAAAGTGTATTCCTTCCAGTATTTAAAACATAAGGGAAACGGAAAAAATATCCTGAAATATTGTGGAAATGGCCTCCTTCTCTTAAGATTAATTGAATCAACCAAATGAACCCCCCGAACTCTTTTCCAACTTGAAAAGTGTTTACGTATTAAGACAGCATAAAACCAATATGTTTTCCCTTTTCTGTCTGTCTTAGAAGTTTATTGTTTATCAACTGTTTGTTAATTGGAAATTTAAATTTAACCTTGCTGAAGCTATATCTACACTATAAATGTTTGGAAATATAGGGAACTTCTTAATTCTAGGCCAGAACTTGTCAGTGAGGCTCCCATATAAATGTGAGGAACATAAGAATTTTCATTTGCTTTTCCTTGTTATTGACACCTCTTTCTTATTTTCGATCTGTGATCATTTTCCTTTGTCATCTATTATCTTAAACTTTTTCAAGTTTTATTCCATCTTTTCTATGCTATATTTTGTGTTAAATTCTCCCTTTAAATAAAATCAGAATTAAGTTTTAGCTCAAGCTCAGGAAATCATAAATTTTCATGTCTGGAACTAGGCAATACAAAACAGTGCAATACAAATCTCTCATAAATATGGCATGTCTAAGAGAATAGAAAATGTTCCAGGGTTTTTTTTTTTTTCTTTCTGTTGAACAATATTAGTAACCTACCATGAAAAATCATGCCATTTAGGATTTCCACAGCAGCAGATGATACAATTTCAGGGAAGAATACAGATACCTTTAAAGTCTATAACTCCTTCTATTTTCCCCTTCTTGACCCAACTGTGTTAAGTGTCACTTACCACTCTGACTCTGTGATCTTCAGGTGGCATCATGGAAAGAGTTAAAAAAAGTGAAGAACTGTTCTTCTGCTATAATCTTGATACAAAAAGGAGGATTAATTTTCCTTTAAAGGCCTTTTACCCTGTTTTGACAAAATCATTCTTGGAACACTATTGTCAATTCTATTTTAAAAATATCTTACTGCTGGGAAGGTAAAGGAAAAAAGTAACTGCGTTGACCCGAGAGCTGGAAATTTGCATGAGTTATGAATGACAGCCTGAGAAATCCCAATCAATAAAAAAGGGGAACTTTAAAGATCATTTAATAGAAGTAGAGTAAGTGGAAACTTAAAAAATGTCAACGGAAAAGTTGCCGTTTTCAGTTCAGTACACATGATAAGGCTTTGAGCATCGTAAGTACCTAATACCATCTCAGGAATTTAGTAGTGGGTAAAGATTAAAGCTTACTGTCTCCACAGGGTGCTGAGCTCTTGATTCATGTTTTTTATAACATCAAGTCTGGATTATTGTAATACCCTGTTTGTACGCCTCTTTGATACAGTGGTTTGTCATTCACAAGCTTCAACATGCACAGCTTATAACAACTCAGATCCTCAGTGGAATTGAACCGTATCAACATCCTACCAGACTTGATTGCCTTTTTGTCATATTTAAAATGATTTTTAAAATGTGCGTGTTACCCACTTTTTTTCACCTTTGTTTTTTTAGACTAACCAAATGATTTTTCATTTTCTCTGCTTGCTGCATATTATGGTGGCAGCTGTACTATTGGCTGCAGACTCTGAGCGCAGATGTGCCTTCACCATAACAAGAAATACGGTGAGAGAAAGTGCTCAGACTAGGATAGATATTAGAAACTCTACAGAACAGGTTTCTTAATTCATATTTTTGTTGTTCTCTTGTTTCATGTTTCAGAGTGTGTCTGGCTGTGGAGAAGCAACACTGAAAACTTGAAAAGTACAAGATAATTCAGTCTTTTTTAAATATGCTTTTCACATTTCAAAAGTGTCATTGGAGAATAGTGGATAATATTTTATGAATCTATAAAAATTAGCTATTCCAGTTATATATTCTAGTGAATCAAGGCAATAATACAAATGAATTCTGAGAAGTCATGGAAATCGGAAGAGGTAGTAAATGATTGGAGAAAAATAGTATCAGTTGATAATAGTGATAGCTTAAAGATGAAAGAAGAGGGTGTCATGAATGGTGCACCAACACAGAGGGTAATCTTTTAAATTTTCATTCACTGTATCTATTTGCATAAAGAAATATTTAAAGTAGAAATAATAATAATAAAATATCTAGGTTTAATTTCAAGAGAATTCAACACTCCAAAGAGAACTGTAAATTTCATTGCAGTCTTCTAGTTAAGTAAATAAAGTTTACTTGAATACTCAGGGAGTACCAATTCAAAACATACTGCAACTCCAGCTCTGAAAAGAAATGCACGTAACAGAAATGTGTATAAAAACTGCGTGAAATATAACATGAAAATTTTAGTATTTAAAAAATTCATTACAGTATTCCAGTGGATTGAAAGATTTAAAAACCAAACCCTACTGTGTAATGGATCTTATTTCTCTTCTAGGTAGGCAAGATAGATATGTAGATAAGTAAGAAAAACCGCTATGTCACGGAATGCAATGTCAATTATCTGCAAGCAACTGAAGATCTGCTGGATCTGCCTGCACTGAACTGGACAAGCCTCTGAGTTACAATGACAAGAACAGTAGAACAGAACATCACTTTAGTCTTAAAAGGACAGAAGAACAAAACAGCACAGCCTTGGAGAAGTAGATAGAGGATGTAATTTAGGCAAACTGAAGTCATGCAAAATGCAAGCAGGATGCCAGCTCAGCTCTGCAAGGCTGACAAAGAAGTCATGTAAAGCAACGATACTGAGCTTTACCCAAAAGCAGGGGTTGAGGAACAGCCACCTGAAAAGGACACTGGACTTAGACAAACACCCTTCCCTTAAGAGCAATGAGACTTCTATTAAAAAAAAACCCAAAAGATAAACTAGGTATGTCACAGAATCATTTGGATTTTTTTATTTTTCACATAACATGACTTCTTAAAGAGAAAAAATAAAAGGGATGAAGGTGTCAAGAACCCTGCCTGCCTGCCTTCTATTTTTGACTCACTTCTTAAAGAAAACTGGAGGGTCAGTACTGAAAATCCCAATTAAAGGAAGGAATTTCCAGGAAGCATTGTATAAGATGCCCAAACCCCAGAGAGAGGCAGACACATCCCTGTCATCACCATTCCCTACGGGCTGATTACACTGTTTTTCATCTGGTTTTCTGTCTTCTGTGGTTGTATCAGGCACTCATCTTCCTCACATTGCACAAGGAGGCAACATGACAGTCTGCTTACAGAAGAAATGCCTAAACAAGGGAGATGATACTCTTGCACTAAAGACCCTTTGGGGTTCTAGGTGTTCAGTTTTCATTCAGTATTACTCTATGCCACTGAGCTCAGAATTTACTTTTGACAGCAAGATAATTTACTACTCTCTGGCTTTAAAGTCAGTGCTCTGCTTTTTGTATCATTTCAGTTGCCAGCACTCTAAACGATGCAAATATTAGCATGAACTGCTGTAATAGAGGAAAGCCACAAAGACAAAAGATTCCTCAGGCTTCTGGTAATTTTTTTTTGCACTTGTGAGGGGGTGGGGAATGTAAAGAGAGGACCTAAGTCTGCCATTCACAATCCGTTGTTTACTCCGCCAACAAACCCAGAGAGGTGAACAGCTAAGTTATTGGACAGATGTGATGCCAGCTAGAGCCTTACAGTAGATATTCAAGCATATTTTCTTACAGAGTATCTTATTTCCTTTCTTTGAATAGTCAGTCTTTAACAGTTGTATTCAGCCTGAGAGCCTGAAAATACAGAGACACTTTATCATAAACAAAACCCCCTCGACTAGTAGCACCACCATACCCCTCTAAAATCTCTGCGTTCACGGAATTGAGCTCCTTAATTGTCCTCTTTTACACTCCAATGATAATTTCTGTTTGCATGTAAAATATAGATATTTGTCCACAAGTTTTTTTTTACTTTTTGCAGAACTCAGATTAATTTTTTCCTCCCTAATTCAAAATGAACAGAAGCAGATGGAGTCCAAGGTAATTTTCCCTTTGGGAACGGCAGATATGTAAAATCGGATCACTGGCATTTGATCCTGTAATCAATGAAATGCTCCCAGACTGAGAATGTCTTCCTAACATTTTTTTAAAACTTAAATGTCATGATGAAAAACAGAGAATGAAAAGACTGTAATAATATTACAGAGAGCACTGAAACTGATTAACACCAGTCATAATAATACTAAGAAAATGAGAGAAAAATTGTATTTATGTACACGGATTAAAAAAATCAAGTATTAAGCCTATTTACTGAAATTACAATAATCAACAAAGTTACCAGCCACTTATAATAAAGATAAATCAGACTATAAGGTACTTCTCTTTAAAGTGGGTAGAGTCTTACTCTCTTTCAGAACTTCCCTTAGATACTATCATTTTTCACTGAGGTCAGGCTTAGGAATCAAGCAGTGTTGTCTGATAAGGTAGCAAACATTTTAATGCTAAAGAATAAATTTTAAAACATTTAGTTTTATTTTAATTTAGAGATTAATTATTTTTTAAATTTTATTTTAATTTAGAGAACATTCTGATAGAGACCTTTGGTTTAGTTTAGTATTCACTCTACAGAAAACCCAAATACTCTCGCTCTAACAGACAATTACTATTTACAGAGAAAGAACTCAAACTGTGATGCATTAAGGACATTTTTTTCTCTTGCATTTTGTTTCCAGAAATCACACCTGAAGCACACCATCAAAATTATGTGATATTGATACTACTCAAGGAACAGATAACAAAACACCCTAATGTCAAAAGTAATTTCATTTTTCCGCCAAGAAGAATGAGGCCATCTCTAAACATATTAAAATATTATTCACTTTGACAATAAAACTAGTTCTGAGACATGAACTATTGCTATATTAGAGAAGGGAAGCAATCAGCATTTTTCATCTTCTAAGAATCTCTATAATACAAAAAATCCATCATTGTCTAATGGAATCATTAAGTACCTGGAAGGCAAATGTCTTTTCTTATTTCCAGTGTGAAATCTAGTTTGAAACAAGCACTTACAGTTAACTCACTTCTCTAACATCCAGAAAAGTTTGACCAGTAATGAATTAATTTTATCCATATCTTTTTTTGAAATTACATAAATTTCTCATTACTATTCCATGGTGCATTGTTGTACTATTAAAGAGTCCTAAAGGGATACGTGGGGCTGCACTAATATGCAAGAGTGCTACAAATGACAATATTTCCGAAGATTTTGACCTAAAGCAGTTAGTTTTTCAGTTGTTAACTGTTATTACTCACTTGCTGTAGTATTTTTTTCTGCTAATCTGTTAAACTTATTACAGCATGTTACACTAATGGCAACATTTGTGCTATATATACTAGCTGCATTCTATAGAGGCATTTTTAAATGTGCTTAATGTCAGTTTTTAAATCAAGCAATATGGCTGTTAAGAGTACAATTTCATGCATTTAATTATGAAAAGCTTATTTTAACTGTGTGGTGATCATACCTTGGGGTTTTAATGAAACACACGCTAAAAAAAAAGAAATGCACAGGAATGTTGAGTAAACCTTTAAAATTAATTTCATATGTACAAATCAAGACTTTGAGTACTTCATCTGCGACAGGCCAACCTTTTCTCTGACGATGTGTAAATTGCTGCTGCTCTGTATCAGTTCTAGTAGTTCAGGGATCATCACAGAGTTCACTCCAGTTTCATGTTTCGTGTAGTGTGTCTGATCCCTCTAAACTTATGAATCAAGAAGCTGCATCATTGTGATGGAATTTCACTTTGCTTGAGAAAGAGAACTGCCTCTGATGCAGGGACAGTTACTTATTTTTTACCTACTTAAGACTCAATCAGCCCAGCCATTTCATACTGTTTAATTCCTTCTCCATTCTACATTGGGCTCACCCATCATTTCCTTCCTAAAACCCACTGCTGTGTCACACTCCTAGTGGAGCCAAGTTGCTAAAGGGACAAGCAAGCCTCCAGGAGCATTTTATATTTATTACACTGCTTTCACAAGGAGTGAAATGTAACTAAAGCCCTCAGTCTTCTCCCACTGTAGTTCTCTAGACCCACATAGGATGGGGGAAAGTACTCTCCTAATTAAAATTACAGGAATTGTTACCATCTAAGTCTACTGTGAGTTTTACTGCCAATATTAATTACTAAAGCCAGTGTGACTATCTGAATCATAATTGTAGGCACGTGATTAACAAGGTTTGGAATATGAAACACAGTGGTATGAGTTGACAGTTGGCTGTACTGTGATGCTGGAGATAAAACACAGAAACCATAGCACACACACATCTTCAGATTGGTCCTCCAGAGAGAGATCTCTTAGTTCAAGGGCTCTTAGTTGTATATTTTATCTTCATGGCAACTTCCCATCACCATTACTAAAGCAGCCAATTCGTTGCCATCAGAAATATGTTTCATAATACTTAAACAGCTCTCTGAGCATCACAAGTGCATTTTACTCGTGCTATCAAATCACAGTCTCAAAACAGCTTTCTTTTGCTGCCAACCCAAGCTGTTTTTGACAGGACATAAATAGACATGTGCTTCAACATTGTACTGAAAGCCGCTGAGCTATCTAGACACCTTTTTCTTTAGTTAGACTTTTAAAGGCTCTGTATTATCATTATATTTTAAAACATAGATTTAAATAAACCATTTTTATGGTGTATTGAATCATAGCTTTCTGTAATTTTAAATCGCTATGTTCTTTGTTTAACGCCTATCTTTTGTAAGTGTGCTCTGGTTAGTGGGACTTTACAAAATGCAAAATTAATGCTCAGTTTTCTTATTTAAGACCTGTAGCTAACGTCCCTTTTCTGTGTGAAAATACAAATATGAAAGGAAAGCATTCAGACCAAACTCTTAGTTTCTATGGTAATATCATGAATCATGGTAACAAATGTTATTTTAAAGCATTCTTCCATTTCCTATTGAAATGGTTAGTACAAAGTATTTTCCAGTATATTTAGTCAATAGCAGATCAATGTCTCTGTTTCTCTCCTTCCAGGCATACTACAGGCAAGGAGAAGTAATACTGCTTAACAATATTGCTATGGGAGACTGGATTAAAACAATCAATATGACTTTTAGCACATCTTTTTTGTTTAAAAGAAAACTGTAAAATTCCAGTTCTTGGGTTGTCTCTTGCTATTAAGTGTACTGGATTACAATGTAATTATTATTTCCCATAGCAACTAATTGTAGTAACACAAGGATTACTACTCTAAATCAGATGTGTGGTTCATCTTGTCTGACAACCTTTTTCAGACTGCCTGATCATACATGCCCTACCAAAATGCATAAGAAAACTCATATATCAGTAGAAAGAGGCTGGTTAGAGAGCCTCTAACTTTCATGCCACATGGTGCTATGTGAAAGTGAAAAGGCTATGCATGGTTACAATGGAAGAACTATGCTGGGTGACCCACCATGAGGCTGTCAGAGTACTGTAGCTCCTAGTTATAGTCATAGACTTCAGAGATTTCAATTCCCAGACGGAATCTAGTGTTTCAATCACATGAATTCTTCTAGAACTGTAACTTAAACAGCAAACATTGCAATGAAGGTCTTCCTTACTCATAAAATCAATTTAGTTTCCATGAAACATTATACCTTGTACCTCAGGACAGGCTCAGATAGTCCTTGACCTCTCAAATTCATCAAGTTGTTGTTGTATTGGTGTGTATCACGACAAACGTGGCACTGCAGTTTTGCACCAGTTCTCTTTAATGGAATCCATTGCCCACCGTCCCAGGTATGCTAAATTAGCATAGTTTCATCTTTGGGAAAAAACCACCTATTTTGTATTTCCTAAGGCAGGATCTATTCCTTCTAATTCTTCCACTGCCTACAAAACCGGTATATTATAGTTAGATGGTGACAGTGTTGCCTAATCCAGCATTATCCAACTTCACTGACAGCACTGCTGCACAATTCAGTGTCTAAGTGGCCATCTGCTGTCAACTCTTTCAAAGAAAGGGGCTCCCATTTATAAGGCCAAACAGGCATTCATTCTTATGCTGCTAAAAAATGTATGAGTAATATATTCAACTAAATACACGATAGAAAAGTACTGAGAAAGCAGCAAGGAGTGGAACTTAATACATCGTGATGTAGTATCACCTTGATTACCAAGTACTTACTATATATTAACATTTTAATTACTAAGTACAAAAGCAAATTTTTCAAAGCAGTTTTCATGAGTCCAGAGAAAGACTAGGAAAACTTGCAGTTCAGAAACCTGGAACAAATTATTCTTGTCAAAAGACAATAAAAAATAAAACTTCCCAAATCAGGTTAATTTTTCAATAATGTTCTCTTGTGCATGGCTGTTCTTATATTACCAATCCATTCTCCTCTCTTCTACATTTTGAATTTGAAGTTCTACTAAAGGTGTCTCTTAGAAGGAGCCTGAATAAAAAGCTTGCTGAGCAAGAAGCATGATCATTCAGTTACATGTCCTCCTGCTTTCTACATGTGCCTCTAAAGTTTAAATTTTTTCTTAAGTCGTCAGTGATTTGGGGACATCTGAATTTGAAATTCAAAAAGCTGCCATAGTTTTAAAGTATTTTGCTTATAACCGGGCATCTTTCCAGAGGAAAGAAACAGTCAAGGATGATTCACTGAAATTAATTGTGTCAGGGGCTAAACACCACAAAATTACAATCAAATTGTTTCTGCCAAGAAAAAAAAAAAAAAGAGAGGAAAAAGGAAACATGCATATCTTGGCATTTCTGATACACTTCACATTTCAAATAAATGTAATAGACCTAAATATATATAAGCATAGAGGTATTTATTTACACACAATATTAGAAGTTGGATATAGACTCACTCTTGTGAGTTGGGAGATCAAAGTTAACGTTTTTACTTTGAATGAGGCTGGAAAAGGCCAGTGTTTCATCCTGAGTGAGCATGTGCCCCTGAACCACACAATGAGAAACAGCAGCACCTCTGTCTCAAGACCTCCTCTGGCTAGCCCACGATTTCCAATTTTCTTCTGTATAGCTAAAAATGGCTGCAATAGAAATGTAATAATCTTTTCAGGTTTCGTGAACCTTTATTCTTCTCCTTACTTTCTAAGGAGACACTATTAAATCTATTTTGCATTCTTGTTCAGCCTTTGCAAGGTAAATTTGGAGCTCCTGGCATGTTTGGAAGAGAGAAAAAAATTATTTAATAATCCCACTCGTGATCCATGAGTAGGGCTGGTGATATCTACTAGACAAGCTAGTAGGGTGTCTCTTGTTTTTAAGTTATTCTTCTGTGATTGATGTTGTCTAAAAATAAGAGACTGACCCTGTAACTTTTATTCATATAAAGCTTGATTTTACAAATTACTGAGGACTCAAGGCTACAAAAAAGTTACATGCTTAATTTATATCATACAGCTAGCATTCGTGCAATCAGAGAATATCCTGAGTTGGAAGGGGCCCACAGGGATCGTCAAAGTCCAATCCCTGGCCCTGAACAGAACAGCCTCAAGAACCACACCATGTGCCTGAGAGCATAGTCCAAATGCTTCTTGAACTCTGGCAGATAAGAATAAGTGATTTAAATTATACTAACGACAAATACATGGTTCTGTTCTCTCTTATCTCAGGTCAAAGAAGATCCAGCAACCCTTACAGCTAAAAAAACCCCAAGTATTCCCATGGAGTTAAAGCAATTGAATTGAATAATTCTTGTTGGATGAGATCTTTAATTTGCAAAAAAAAAAAATAGTGCAATTGCTTTCACTCAAGTATGTGATTCACCAGTAATTAGTCCTGAAAGACTTACAGAAACCCAATTAGGGAAAATGAAAAAAAGAGATATCCAGGTGAAGTTTGACAGCATTTCAGACTGTGAACTTCTTAGGTGAAGGGACAAACATTTCAAATTATGAGACAACCTGTTATTTTCTGTGAGAATATTTGCAATGCTCTGCTGATCCATGTTAGCATCTTACGATATCCTTAAAAAAAACAGGAGTCAGCTGTTCATCATAGCTTTGCTATCTAATACTTCTAGGTTTTTTAGTAAAGGAAGTGATTTGCAGGTTTTCTCTAAAACTTAAGGGATGAAACTTGTGAATATTTAAATATCTGTTGCTTTACTCGTGAAGATGGTCACAGGGAAAGACAGTCTGTAACAAATGCAAAGCATTAAAGTGTTTCATTCTACAGCGTTTTTTTCTTAGTCTCTTATTTACATTTTCTAAATAATTTCTGTTTTATTTGTAATATCTGGGGGAGCCCTGTCAGCTATAGGCTCTGTCAGAACAAGTCACAGACTTTAGCAAGCTGGTATAGCAAGTTTTATTTTCCCATTCTCTTCAGAAAAATTACTATACACACATTCACTAACATAGTTCTTTCTTTCATTGAAAGCTGACATTCTACTCAAACCACTACCCTGCATAAAAGGAGATACAATCATCAGTTCTGAAGAGTTCTGATTTTTTTTCCATTTATATATATATATATATATACATATACAGACAGTTGGAACTAAAAATATGAAGCTAGCTTTACTTAAATATTTGGTGTATACTATGACGGGAGGCATTATGGGAGAGAAAGACACGCCAAGATGAAAATGAGAACATTCTTTTATAGAGATTTTGAGAACCTTACTGTAAAGAAATTGAATTTGTGTTTTAAGTTGTACCTGATATATACTTAGCTCCTGTGGTTTTCCCATAAACACAGCTGTAAAATTTGAACAAAGGAGGTTGATTTATCTTTTTCTAGAATGCACCACAAAAGAGAGTTATGTATTTTTTGGAAGATATATCCTATATTATATCGAGCAGGATGCTATTTACTACTGTTATATAATAAATGGAACTTCAGAAATCACACTGTCTTAGGTGACAGTTCAAGTAAAAAAGAATAGATTAGCTCTTCTCCTAGGATGTGACCATGTACTACTTTTAATGGGCCTCACAAATACAGAAGATCAGCTCTCGTGAGGAAAAGTTGAAACATTCCACCAGCTAAGCAATTTAAATTCTAACCATTTACCAGAAGACATAAAGGTCAGATATGTACCAGTATCTCTAGACACACAGATACGTTATCTCCGTCTCTGAAGGAAAAAAATTATTAAAGGGAGATGGTACATGAGACTCAGAAATTAGATGCAGGCGCTTCTGCTAGAAATAGCATCAGGTAAAATCTCACCCATGGGATGAAAAATCCTCCCAAACTCAAGTTCTGAAAGAGTCTGTGGATTAAAGGAGAATACTCAACATCAGCTCCGAAGCATGACTATTCTTATTGAGGATTTTTTAATTCTTACATACCGACTGTGTGAACTGTTAGTCTCACATGAATATTTTGGGATAATGCAACTGATGGAAATATGAGAATAGCAAGTCAATAGTTGGGTGGTAAAGATGCTGAAAATTCAACAGAAAGAGTTACTCTGACTGTGGATGCTTGGATAATTGGGATTTCAGTGTTTTTCATTTAAAAAAATCCACAATGCTATCTTACTTTGAATAATGAAAACCAAATGAAAGCTACACAGTTAATTCATTTTATTTTAGCCTCCCTCCAAAGCTTTGTTTCCCTAATCTGTTCAGTTCACACTGTTGGTTAGAGCTGATCTCCCTCATAAATGAACCTCTTCGGAGACATAACTCTATTTATAAATAGAAAACAAATCAAGCAGGCAGTGTCTCTGTGAATGCTGAGCTGAGACAAAGTTTTTTTATCTAGGGAAGAAAAAATAACTCTTATAAATTCTTTGTTAAAATGCCTAGAGTTCATAATACAATTGCTAAATTAGGGGGGTTTTGGCCACTAACCCTGGCATAGGTTTACCTTGGCAATGACTGGGAAATAGGCAGGGGCAGAGTACTAAGTGGGGAGAATGATGTAGCCACAATAAGCTATGTTGAGCAGCAAAACCATTTGCATAAACAAAATAAAAATCAGGATTCTGTTTCTCATTCAGATCCTGCTAGATTCAACCATGTAGTTGAAAGACATTAGTTGCACTCTCAGTCTCATGAGAGATTATTTCAGCCCCAAACTATTCCCAATCAATGTAATATTTGTGAAAAGATGGAAAGATGGTTAGGGTTTTTTTCCTTTATTCTTCGCTTTTAGTTCTCTTGTAACGTAAGTTTTAGCAGCAACTGATTCATTGCCCAGTTAAGTCAACTCTAGGTACATCAGTATCTCTTCATGAATATTCACAGAGCTTAATAGAAAAGCTGCCAAAAATCAGATTTGAATGAAAAACTAGGACATCTGTCACGCAGACAGGTAACCCTGAAGAAGCGTTTTGTTGGAAGAAACTGAAAGAGAAAATTAGCTGAGAAAAAAAAAACTTGCCTGGATTTTTACTCTAAGCAGCAGGGAAAGTGAGTCAAAATATCTCTCAAAAATTATATATATTGTATATATGTATATATTTTCCAATGTCAATACTGTCATCCTTTCAGCAAAAAAATCCATGTATGCTGCTTATCCAGGAAAGGAAGTATTCCTTGCAAAATATGCTGGGCTTTCAAACAGTTTTAGGAAGTGCAAGGCATGTTCAACAAATTTTAGTTAGAATTCTTACCTATTTGCATCAAGTCTTGCTGTTGACAATTCTTCTTCTATGTGAAAAGGCAGTGGGAGACAATTTCCAGAGAAGTAAGGCAGGCTGCAGAGCATGCTGCTCTCCTGTGTCCATTGTATAACTCCAGGTAGAGATCCTACTGCAAACTATAATCACTCAAAGGAGTCAGATACCACTTTTTCTTTCATTTCCACTCCTTTGCCAAGCAGTAGCACTTTGAAATTAAGAGATAGATTAGTCTTTACAGAAACAGGCATAAGTATATCTTCTCCTACACCCATGCACAAGTAAATCTTCTCCTACACTCATGAAAACCTATCCAAACTCAAGCACTGAAATAGCCAGTGGGATGTCCATGCCTTACATGTGCCCTGCAAGACCGTGTAGAATTTTACAGATTATTTCACATATGCCCATCAGGGCATTACAGGATTTCTCCTGAACTGCGAATTCTGTACTAGGACCATAGCCCACCCTTTTGCTTATGTGGACAATACCAGGACTTTCCAAATAGAAAGAAATCTGCCTTTTCTTCTTGTTGATATGTCAATAGCACCAAAGTACTGAGTCTCTCAGGTCCCTTCTTCTCACTGCACAGCTCAGTGTGAGCATGCTTTGTAAAGACATGCACATTCCATAAGCCATATGAGAAAGCTGGGGTTGAACAGGCTACTCCAATTTTGGGTTTGCTTAAGTTTAAAATACTTGTGTACAGTACCTATGGCATATCAAATTCATGTGATTTCAAAACTGATTAAGATCTTTCAGAATTAGAGAAATTGTGCTAATTTTCAAAGAGCCAGACTTTTGAGCATTTGATCATACTTTGGACAGAAAATATTTTGTACTTCTAAATGCTAACTTTCCATTTAATGTCTATTAAAAAGAAACCAAAACATTCAAAAAAGATATTTGAGTTGTTCCTTCACGATCTCTATTAGTACATATCTTCTTGAACCTGAGCTGTCATGTCTGGGTCCTACCAGACCAGTGGAGCTTATAACTTGTTTGGTCTGTAACTACCTGGTTTTGTGCCTCCTGGACCAAGTCCCTCTGGACATATCTGACCTTAAAAAAATTGCTATTGACTCAGACATCATTAATTCAGCTGTCAACTTTAGCAGTAGTTTGACTGAAGTTAAAGTTAAGTCATCTTTTACCTAATCTAGTTTGCTGGAATCCGCTCAGTCTAACTGAGGTATCCATTTAACAAGAGACCTTTCACTAAGGTTTTCTTAATACAGACAGAATACATCAAACACATTAAAATCCTTATGTGTTACAATACAAATTTATGCCGACAGTTTAGAAACATTCAGACTTTTCTTCTTCATACTTGGTTTCATTGTGAAGGTTCAATACAATCAGATTTGATATTTTCAAGTAGGTATTTCTCAGTTATTTAATGGCAAAACTCTGAACAGAAGGTATATGAGAAGATAGACTCTGCCATATTCAAAGAAATCACACAAATCTGCTTCAGCTCCTCATAAAGAGACACTGGGAGTGATTTGCTAGGGAATCAAGGATATTTTCTTCTCTCCCTGTTTTAGAACTAGGTAGTATAAAGTAAACCACTAAGTTGTGTCGCACTGTAGTAATTAACATAGGTTGAACTTGCACCTCTCCCAGTTCAGCTTGAGTGTGTACAATGATAAACTAAAAAAAAAAAAGTGTGCTGGAAGGCTCCTTTACAAATTCTAAAAAGGGTATAGAGACGAGTGGGACTTTTATTCTGTCTGTAAGACGTCCTGATTTTGCTTGAAATAGTCTGTGCAGATTTATGCAGCAGACAACCCCCAGGTACTAAATAATGGTCCCATCCAAACAACAGCCTGAGCAATAACATTTCTCCTGCCAGTCATATTCAGTATCTGTGTCACCCATTTTTGAAAATCAAGGATAATTGCTAAGCTTTTCCAATTAAAGGCTCCATGGTAAATATTTTTCAAAAAATGTTTTAGAAGTTATTTATACTACTGTTTCAGTTAGGCAGTGAACTGCTATTATATCACAGAACTCATTAATCACCATATAGTTAAAATTTTTCTGACCTCAATGCCATGCTTCTAAAACAAAGATTATAGTTCCTACTTATAGTTCTATTCTAGCAGTGATTCTGGTTTTAAAAAAAAAAAAAAAAGAAGAAGTCTGTCTAAACGTCCATTTCAGATTGACTTCTTAGAAGGTCGTCCAGCTGAAAAAGTTAATAAAGTCTTTAGCAGTGTTTAACAGGTGGATATCTGGACATAAAAAAAGAAAGTGAAGGTATTATTTAAGATGTTTACTGAAATAATATATCCAAGTCTATTCTCCACATGATTAAAACCATGTCGCAAAATCTGAGAAAGTAGCAAACCACAAGGATGATTTAAAGACTGGAAAATCTGCCTTACAGAAAGAGATTTAATAGGTTCAATCTATTTAGTGCATCAAAGTCAAGCTTAAAGGTTCTATAAGAACAGACAGAAGGAGACTGTATCTTTCACCACAGGGCTTTTCCACATAGCAGGCTAAGATAAAATTATATTCCTTGACTGAGAGTTAAAGCTCACGAAATGGAAATTAGAAATAAGATCTGGTTTAAACAGTAAGAATTATTAACCAGTGAGGAAACTTAACCAGGGCTGTTCTGGATTCTCTCATATTTTAAATATTTAAAACAAACCTAGATATTCCCTTTTATTTCTTAAAAGACACGATGTGCAGGCTTGATGTTGAGCTACAAAGCTTTGAGCCAATCCCTGTCATCTCTTGCATACACTTCCAAGTTTGTGTTGTTCCCTTTCTGGAATGGCCAGCAACAAAACTTGTGTCTGGATTGTTCAGCCCAGGCCAAGAAAGCTCTGGTTGATCTGCAAAATCCTGCTATGGTCATATCCATTAAATGCCCTTTTGGAGTCAACCAAGGGGTTGACTCATTTTCTGGTCAATAAGAACAATTAAAAAGGTACTTTCAAGGTGATGTTATCTGATCTACTCATTGAGATGAATCTCCAGAATACTCCCCTTTTTTGCTGTTGATTATTGCTACATTTTGTTGCTACACATATAATCTTGTTTGGAAAATAAGAAAACGGCATGCATGAAGAATTTATTATTTCCCCATCTAATCTTTTAACTGGCTATAATTACAAATTATGTAACTGAGATCTTAAAGAGTTGAACCTTTTTGTCCTTTTAGGACTTATACCATCAGTTCTAGTTCTGAATTACTTAATAAAAGCAAGAAAGTTGCCAGTTTTCTTTCTGTAACTTTCTTAGAGTTCCTCGTTGTTTAGTTTAATACAAAATATCTTTTCTCTGTATTTTTAAGGCAAACATACCTCTAAGCAAGCAATCACATACCATTCCACCTAATCTCCACTAGTAGACATTATTACAAACCAACTGCTGCTGGTTCCTAGAGTAAGAGGCATAAAACCCTTACCCAGGAAGCTGCTCACTTCTCAGTGTTACAGCTTTTGATAAAACTTATTCTTGATTTCAATTAGCACTCACTATGTGTCCTGAACTCCAAGGATTCATTAACCTCATAATTTTCATCACAGTTGTTATAACTGTAAATGCTATTATTCATATAGAAAAATCAGCCTTTAAAGTGCCATAGCTGTATTACCTTTTGAAGCTTAATCAGCACTTCACTGCAAAGCTGGTCTCATTACTCTAAATGACAGGGAACTTCCTATCTGGTTGAGGAATCTGAATGGAATGTAGCTGCATGAGACTTCTACTGAAAGAAAATGTTAATTGACATTTACGTTCAAATATAGATTACTTTAAACATTTCCCAGAGTATAATCTACATATGAATCAAGGGTCTAAAAATGTTCTCTTAAACTTTTGGTTATTTCTTAAGTTTTCTCTCTATGAAAGTAACTAGCATGATCCTTCAGGAGTTGTTTTCAGAGCCCACCTTCCTGTTCAAATGAAGCAACTTCAATCTCTCTGATCAGCTACTTCTTATAAACCCTGTATTTACTCAAATATATAATCTTAAGCTTCTTTAGAGTACATTTACCAAAATAGTGAAGTGTAGGAAATGGTTTTCTTGGAAATGTTTTCTTTTGATGTTATATTGAAAGAAATTGTGGGCTAATTTTCAAGTGCACATTATAATCTTTACACAGTTCAGACAACTTTTCGATACATAATTAGGCCTGTTGGCAAATGAAGGCCTTCAGAGTTCTGAATTTTATCCTGTAAAAGACTCAAGAAAAAAAAAAAAAAAAAAATCTTTGTGAAAAGTTAAAATGAATACAACAAACACTGAAATTTTTTCTAATGCTTCATCAAAGGCTTATGTAGCAGTAAGGCCACCTGACACAAAAGTTTGCAGTTCACATTAGCGAATAAGATGAATAGGGGGAAGAAATGAACATAGGCACAAAATTAAGAGCACAGGGGGTAGGTAACCTCAGAAGTAAATCTTTCACCAGCACAGTGTGTGGGAAAAAACTGTGGGGAAAGAACAGGAGAAGCATCTGAGGAAAGCAGTGACAAAAGCAGTATTTTCTGTGTTCTAGCTGCTCTGCTACTAATCACATTTTTTGTTTGTACCTAAACCCCCACCATTCATCAATTTCTCAAAGTTGGGTTCTCCTGCTATTTTATTGGACACTTTACAAGTAAGAAGCAGCTTTAAGTTTGTACCTTCACACAGGACATATGAGTAGTACATTTCGTATCCCTCGGTTGTCATCCCACTTGCATTTACAAAACAGGGTTTAGAAGGTGGTATCCTTTGAGGGTAGATTTTACTCTCAAGCAAATAAAGAAAATTTATGCACAGCTTCTGTTAAAAGCGGGGATTAAGATTGCCAGCTGCTATGAAGAGTCGTGCTGAAGAGCATTCTAACACCTGGATACCAATACCGTGGTAGTGGACTGGATGTGGAGAAACATGAAAAAATATTTCACAGCACTGACTGCTTCCAGCCAGCAGAAAACTGCAGCTCACCAGAACATATCTCTATATGCAAAATTACTTTCAACCCAGTTATACTATTAATGAAGCAAGAGTTGGACACACACACACACATACAGACTGCTGCTTTTCTTCTTTTGAATTGTTTTCTAATATCAGATATCAGTCCTGAATGTGCAGAGCCTGGCAGTTCAATTTTTTAAGTTTTTCTTATTTAATCCTGATATCAATGTTTTTGTGCAATATTTAGACTGCTCCTCAGAAAAAGTCAGTAGTCAGGCTTTTTTATGAATGCCATTGTTCAAAGACTGAAAGATATAGATGTGCGCAGACCATTTGGCATTTCTTTATTTCTTTATATCATATATTGATTTTTCCTACAGAGGTGGTGTGAGAGGCTGAAATGTTATGGTTAATGGAGTAAGCATTGTTATGAAGGACTTTCTGCCCATTATGATCAATTTTGTTCTTATTGGGTCTTTTAAATCTGAAAGTTAAATGCTGAGAAATCACTTAAAATTTCTGCAAAGAATAGTAGACTCCTTCAGTTTTTCTGGGATTAATTTCCATCTGAATCGGGAGACACATCTTTTTATTTTGGACCAGCCACACAGACCATAGTTAATAACCAGTGAGTGTAGGACCAAATTGACTTGGTTTTTAATGTCTAAGTGCAGTTTCTTGGTAAATGCCCTGCAAAGATCACGTGCCTGCAGAGAAACCACAGGCGCAGCTTGAAGCACCAGTGCTGTTCTGAACCACTAAAACAGTGCAGAGAGGAACAATGCTGGATGCAAGAATCTAGGAAAAGACCTTAAATATAAAACTGGAACTCAGCATCCAAAACTCATTGATTCTTTTTTGAAGACAACGGAATGGCAGACACCTTGCACAATGGCAGGCATCAGGCAGCATTCAACACCCTCGCGTGAAATACTTAATGACAAACCATTGTACTCCATGAAGTAAATGCACAAACAGGACCGTAAGAAATGAGCTTTCCAAAATTATAACTGGACAAGATTAATTTATTTCAATAGTTTTCACTCACACTTTTTTCTTCTCTCTTATAGCCACTGCCAGAACCACTACTTAAGAATTTTTACACTGAAAGTACATAATTAAAACCTCTGAAATGGTTTGTGCTTTACTTCCAAGTTATAGGATTATTGCATTTTTTTCTCATAATTAAGCATTATATGTTAATTCTGCTTTCTTCCTTAGAGTCATTAGCATATAAATGCAGACACTGCCTAAATCTGCAATTCTCTGTGAATGATTAAGTTTTTAAATTTCAATGGACAAACGATTTATTTAAAAATAAATATGCTTCATGAAATTACTGTTGCTCTAACATTTTCATTAATAAATGCACATCTAAAATAGAAATTATTTTAAAACTAAATTGGACAAGATGGAAAAATGAAATTTTAGATTATTTAATGCATATATACTATCATAAATGCTGTATTTTGTTTAAACATACGCCTTTGGTTTTGAGATTATTTTCTTTTCCATTTCAAATCATTAAAAAAAAAATATGGTTAAGCGTTTCCTGGGTGACATTTATTATCTTTTGCAGCAATTCAAAAGATCAGGTGATATAGTCTCAATATTAATTACTAAAGACTGTGGCAATATTCCAAAGAAATTTGCTGAATTGGAAGAAATCTCAGAAATAAGTTTTTCTACAAAGTAAAAGAATTTAAATTTTCAGCTGCCATAAAAAAAAACCAAAACAGGAATCTCAGTTCTTCTTCAAACCCTATCCATTCTTTGTGCTGTTATCCACTGAAATTTTATATATATATATATATCTCCATATCCATTTTTCTAATCCTAAAACAGGCAAAGACCATGCATTCTAACCAATGATATAGATAATACTCACAACATCACTGGTGAAAATGAAAGGCTTCTTTGTGAAAGATGGCATGTTTGTTTTCACTTTTATACAATATTCCTCTACAAAGACTGACAAAGAACCCCCTGGCAGGAGGAGGATATTATGCCAACCTTCTGAATTCTCATCCAGCTTTTAGAGTGTGGCAGAAGCTATGACAGCCACACCAAAGGGCAGCATTCACCTCTCAGGCAGGGAGCCTACAAAAAGATCAAGGTGCACAGAGTCACGGGGTGCATGACTTGGACATTTTTTGTTTCAGTCTACATTTTGGAACAACTAGACTGATTTGAAAGAGAATTCAGAATTAAGTATCATAATCTTTCTCCTACAGCCTGCAAAATGTCAGAGCCTCTTCTCTCCTATGCTGACAGCCTTTGTAAATTGTTCTGGGTGATATTTGTTAATCCATAGGGAATTTTCACAGCTTCCTTTGCTTGTGAATCAGACGGTGAGCTCTTGGCAGCTGACCAGAAAGATAGTATCTTTTCCCTGCTGCATTATCAATCAAGAAAGTTTCTTACTGTTCTGGGCTGCAGACACACTCTTTCACACACTAAATTATCTCTGATGGACCAATTGCAGTGAGGTTAGCATGCTAAAGCCATTTGACTGGAGTGCATAAAACTCTTTATTGCTACATAGACACAGCTGCACCAGCAATTTATATCTTTGAGCGGCCCAAAGGAGTTTTCTGCATGGCCTTTTCAGCAGTTAATATATGTTCTGTAACAGCTTCTCTGGCAAGTTTCTTCAAGCAGTGCCCTATAGGTTATACAGACCACTAAACCCACTAAATATCCCGATGACATAGAAAGATGTCAGACATAGGAAACAATGAGCAATTCAGTGCTCCACATAGCCTCAGTTCTGCTCTGCAAACTCTCCATCCAACTCAGTTCAGAAAATATTGGCAAATCCCACTGAAATATCATAGCAGAGCAAGAAAACACTCATTCCCTTTCTACCTCAGGCAAGACACACATAAAAAACACCTGGCTTGTCTGGTTTTTTCTCAGTGGTAGCACTTATCAGTGATGTCCCAGATCTCCCTGTAGCCTTCTCTAGCCCTCTCTTCTTTCTACAGCACTTTATTTTTGTTGACTTAGTGGCTTTTTTCCCCCCTAATAACACTGCTTTAAACTGTGTGCCCTGTACTTTGAAGATACTCATCTCCCACACCACGGTGATTTGTAAAACAAGGATGTTTGGGTTGGCCAAGCAGACTTACAGTGGAACGTGAACTGGCTAGACAACCAGCACATGACGGCAGCCGCGAAGTCAATGCTTGAATATGGGATCCACATTTGGCAACATTTTCATCACCAACCTGGCTGATGACATAGACTGGATTCTCAGGGACTTTGAAGATGACAGTACACTGGAGAATTTTCTGACATGACAAAGGGCAGAGTCCTGAGAGAGAGAGAGTGAAAAAACCGAGAGCTGGGCCAACAAAAATTTCATGAGGTTCAGTGAGCAGCTGCAGTAAGTTTTGCTGTGAGACAGAGACACACAACGCATTGGTACAGGCTGTGGAAACGAATGCTGACCTTTCTGAAAAGGACCTGGCAGAACAGTGGCTGTGGGCGTATCGGGTTTGTGTGGCCAGGTTTTGGTAGCAGGGTAGCTACAGGGGTGGCTTCTGGGAAAAGCTGCCAGAAGCTTCCTCCATGTCCGGCAAAGACAATCCGTGGCAGCGCAGAAAATACCACCAGGGAGAGGAGCACTGTATAGAATGTGATAAGTACATACACTTTGCAGGTCACGGCTCTGTGTACCTGACCCTTGTGCCTTTACCTCATAAGGCCGGGAACTCCCTGTTCTGGTGCAATGTCACTGATGTTCCAGCCTGCAGCGCATTTAATCATATTCTCTCATACGGTTCTCCTGTGCATTATTATTTGTTTATTGTTACTTTTAATTACTATTTTTGAATGCACCACTTTTCTCCCAAATTTACTGTTTCCCAGAAAGCACAACAGAAATGAACCAATATATAGATCAAGGAAGTTCTCAATGATAATAGATCCAAAGAGTACATTAATGTGATAATTTATGTCATGACTTCTATCTACTATACACATTCTCTGGCTGCTAGCAATGATGAGGCTGCTGGTAAAACGACAAGGAAAATGCCTTTTTTTTGCCCACCCATTTAGAATAATATTTTACAAAAGACATAAAATCATATAGCAATTTTTTTTTTTAACCAATGTATCCACTAAACACTCGAGAAGGACCATAGAAACTAATCAAATAATAAGGCAATGAATCATGTGGGATTAAGCTGCAAGAAATTTTGCTACATGTGTCAAATCAGAATAAATTTCAGTTGGGGATACCAGGAGAAACACCATCTCTACTGGCTTTTCCATTAAAAAATGGATTTTTTTTTTTATGATTTTCTTTAATTTAATAAAAACATGAATGATTTAATAAAAACATGATGATGAATGAAAAACATGAATTTAATTTAATAAAAACATGAATGATTTAATAAAAACATGATGATGAATGAAAAACATGAATTTAATTTAATAAAAACATGAATGCATCAAGGGGGTCTGATGCATTATGATAACTTGGGTTGTTGTTGACAGAAGATTATATTCACCAAAGATCCTGTAAAGCCTGTTGCAATCATTTTTTTTCATTTAAAAGAAAAAGAAAGCCTCTGTATAAGAAAGAAAGTCTTTAAATGTTGCTTTAAAAGTTGAGACATTTCCTATTCATGGAAAGTGTAGTATCTAATAAAGAACAGACATATTTCTGCCCACAAAAGATGATTGATTTTGATGAAACCAAAACTTCTCACTCTACAAGTGGAAGACACTCATTTCAGGGCAAATATCTGTATCTCTGAATAAAAGACAGTTTTCAAATACAACTACTGAAGGTAATAAATGAACATAGGGCACTGCCTGACAGAGGTAGAAGGACACAGGGGGCTATTCTTAAAAGACAATATTTTGTTTGCGTTTTTGCCCCTCCCGTTCAACTGAGTCAGACCCCTCAACTGAGATGCAGCTTCTCAAATGAGAAACCAGCTTAAAATAACTTCTGTCAACCTCAGCTGACCCTAAAAATTGATCTTTGTGTTCAGGTGGATACCAAAGTATCTAACTGCTACTTTCAAGGAGCAATATAAGAAATATATTTCTCTTCTCTTTTTGCTGGCTGGCAAGCAGAAAGTTTCATATGCAGTGTAGTTTTATTTTAAAATCTAATGAGTTTAATGTTTAAAAGCATTTGTGGGAAGGCTTGGGCTCAAAGTTGGATTTTGCATTTTCTTACAAAATAAAAAAGTAAAGGTCATCTCATATTGACTTGCCTTGGTGAAAATACTATGGACACAATAGTTTCCAGCAACTGGCCCTTAATTCAATTCACAGTAGTCAATAGCCATTGTGGACGTTTTAAGAGACCCTTTTGAGGGTTGCTGTGTGATAGATTCTGCCAAATAGATCATCAAGAGGAGAAAAAACCCATGTGACCTCCACTGCATATACTGCCTAGCCCCTCTACACAGGCCAGAACTCCAATGTGGCGTGAAAATCAGCCTGATACTTTCTGTGGGGGAAAAAAACCAAAAAAAACCAAAACAAGATAAATGATCCAACCCAAATCCCTCCTCCTCAACTGTTAACTGTCGCTTGCCAGCAAATAATTTCTTGAAAGAATCTCAGGCTTTTCAGGAAGATCCAGAAAAAAGTTAAAAATCATCGCTCTTGATAGCTGGGTGAGATAGCCCATCCCTCTCCACTCTGGGGTCACTTAAAAAGGGTAACTTGGTTTAAAATGTTCAGAAGCGAAAAATAACCTAAACTTGTTCAAGCTCCCACTTACAGGTAGGACCCAATGACACACAGGTAACACTGTGATTCTGTACAGACAGTTTTAAATGAATACATGAACTGAAAAGGTAATTAATTTATTACAAAGGGCTATTTTTATAGGTTATAGGAATGACTGAAAGCTTAAAGGTTTTTTCTGCTTCAAATAATTATATTAATATTTCTTTTGGAGGATCAAAAGGAGGTTGAAAAAATTATTTCTTTAAGAAGCAGTAGTCTTCTGAAGCAATGCCATTTACTTTCAGCCGTGATGTGATTTCCTTTGGATATAAATGTGCTGAACCTCAATCAGGATGCAGAGCAGACAGTTAAAGGAGAACTTCAAAAAGCCCTGAAAAAGGGAAACCTGCATAAAAGTTCACAGTAATTTCTGCATACAGTTCTGAAAATGAAAGGGCTTTGTAACATGAGTTCTCAGTTTGCAATTTAAGGTGCCCTGTTCATCTAAGATGCTTTTCTTAAGACTGCTTTTTGCTTTAAGATTCAGACAGACAAAAATTAGCCTTTAGATGTTTTCTCTTTTTAAAATTCTGTTTCTTCTTACATTTCAGAAGCCCTACAGTCTTCAAAATGGGGGTCTCTTTATGTAGTTTTTTTGGATAAAAAGAATAGCATCTAACTCTATCATTTTCCACACTTTTAATATGAAGTGTTAGAAAAGTAACTCACCTCAGTGGGTAAAGAATGACTAATCCCTCAAAAATATGGATAAAGAAAATTGAGAATAGCTAGAATGAGGCTGCAGAATAAAGCATATCCTATCTTAACACATTTTTAATATTTTAATACATTTCAAATATCTTTCTAATTATGAAAAATTAAGGCATATGATTTTAATAAAGTAGTGGGAAACCCTCCAGGAGACATAGGAAGCTTAATGCAAGACATATGCAAATCCAGCCCTGTGATTTTGTTATAAGTATATGGCATATGTAAAAGCATATAAATATACTGGGTTTAAAATTCTTGTTTGAAACCAGCAATTTTCATCTCAGCTATGTTTTGATACAAATATAACAACTTGTCCCACACGATAAAATGTAAATAGGCAGTTCCCCAGCAACGACAGAGAAGGAAAAACAGAAATGAAAAAACTGTGTAGGAAGAAGAAGTATCTAAGAGCAAGTGCCTTCAGCAAAATATTGACAGATGTAATGAAGAAATACCAGTAGAGAACGTTAACAGAGCAGCTCATACTCTTGCTGAACGAAGAAATAGTGGGTTTTATAAAATGTATTAATACAAGACAAGACAGTCATGGATTCCAGGAATGGCAAGTTGTCAGAGCCAGATCCCATGCTTTTAAAAGCCTTAACTCAATTCAGAGAAACCACAGAGAATCAAAAATGTGATTTATATGCCAGCAGCAAAAATGACACCACATCAGATAAGACTGATATAGAGATGATGAGCAAGACAAGGTTGATAGGAGCAGTAGCCCTGTACAGCTATAATACAGGACCACCAAACTGGCTTTGCAACAGAGGAAAACAGACTGTTGGAAGTGTAGCAAAGCATCAGGCCAAAAGAGGAATTAAATTTCCAACAGGAGACAGGAATGTAGCAGGTGCTACAAAAATAATATTTTCCAAAAGCACTCAGGCCACTCAGAGCAACCCATGATGGGATGCAATCATCAGATAATGGTCTCCTGGGAGACAATGTCATTAGTACAGACCACAGGGATGACTCTAAATAGACAAAGTATTGCACATCAGGCTGCTTCAGTGCAGAAGAGGTCTTCCTCTTTGTCAGTCACTTTCTGTCCCATTTCCCATTGCTATAACCAGGATTATGATCCTGCTGTGTGCTGCACATGAGGAAACAATTGCGAGCAGAATTGCAATCCCGTGCTGGGAAACTGTGGAGGTTTTAGCAGCAGCAACTGTGAAAGTCTGTTTCATCATTACTATCCTAAGCCCTACTCATATAATTTCCTACTATCCTGACCCCAGTACACAGAGCCTACCTAATAAAAAAAATTGGTGTAATACATACATAAACAATCTGATAAGAACTTGAAGTTGGCTCAGTATAAAGCAGGACTGCCAGGATTCTGCTGTGAGGTAGATATTCCACAGTTGTTTAAGCATGAGATTATTTTCTTTAAACTTCTCTTATTTTGGTGGTGTCTTTAAGATTCTGTTCCTCAAACACTTTAAGGAACGGGAGTGCTTCACAGTTCTGTAAAGGGACTGGCTAGTATTTATGCAAGACATATATCATCAGAGCCCTAAATGTAGTATGGAAAATGACTCTTTTACAACTGTCTAAAATGCATTTGTAAGCTTTTCTACTCTTCCCAGAACAAAGGGCCTAAATTCCAAAGAGCTCATTCTGAAACCAGCCCAGCTCCTCCTTGATGCTCTCCGCATTCCAGCTAGAATTTCCTTCTCTGTGTTTATATTGCTTCATACTGAAAAAACCACCAATGACAGCAAATGAGCATATCACACACAAAGCCTTAGTTGGTTAAATATGTAACTTTGAGCTTTGATAAGCTGCTTCTGACTTTGAGTAAAGAGGACGGACCAAAGACAATTATGCAACTACATTATACCCCTCATCAAAGTACGCATTGTGGTTCTAATTAGTTAGTGAAATTCCTTGCCAATGATTAAAAATGTAAAAAATTTTGATTGTGGCTTTCTGCTGTTTCGTTGTAGTATTTGATACTTTGTTTTGATATTTTGACCGACATAGAAAAGTTATTTTCACAAATGCAGAGAGAAGCATGCACATATTTGGTAATTTTTCTTGGCTACTGAGGCACCCTTTTAAATATTTTTATTAGCAAATGACTATCTAAAATGAATCCCTTAAAAAATAGATGTGTTCATTCCACTAAAATGATAACTACCCTTATTAAGAGGAAAAGAAAACATAAACATAACCAATCACATTGGGTTATATTTCTTTTTGAGGGTTCAGCAGCACATGAGAAATCACAATATCTAATTTTCTAAGTCTGCATTCTTCACATCTGAAGCAACTAAAAATTAAGTCAGTCCATTACAGAGCAGGACTAAAATTTTCCTGTCCATGTGTTTGTTTCCACTTCCAACAATAACATTAAATGTATTAATGAGATTTTAATAATTAATTTGCCCTACATTTTGGATTCAGGAAGAGAGAAGGCTGAATAGCCCTACCACATAATGCACACAAGTTCGTCGAGGTCAGCCTTGGAAGGAGACTATGAAGTTTAATAGCTTTGGTTTGCATTTTAGGAAGCACATTTATTGTAATGGAATGACTAAGAGTTTTCTGTGTTGTCCTGTTTTTCATGGGTTTGGAAAAGAAACATAGCACTATGATGCAGAAGATGCATATTACTACTGGATTGCTAATAGATGGCTTGCATTACATATTAAAAAAATATAGTGACGTATTAAGGTCTACGCTGGTACAAAACCTTTTGCCGTGTAAAATTGATAAGTGATTTTCACAAGTTTTCATACATTTTGGAAGAGTTTTGTTAGCTGAGCTTGATTATAAATGCAAAATTAGAAACACTAGGAATGAAGCTCAGTGATCTAAATGCTCAAGAAATAAAACCAGAGACATCAGTTTGAACAAGCAACTGAATGCAGAAAAAAGGAATAAATAGAGGATTATCCAGAAAATATGCCCAAAACAAAAAAACAAAAAAAAACAAAAAAAAAAAAAAAAAAAAAAAAACACCAAACAAAAAAAAATGGGGGGGAGTGGTTAAAAAGAGAGAGAAATATTTGTAAGGATTAATTATGTGCATCCATGTGTCCATTTCACAACAACAAACTCCAGCCTAAACACACTGCTCCTGACAATAAGTTTGATGGTGACAGTCCTAGACTATAATTATTATCTGGCCATTTAATAAACTGAGGCATAATCAAAACAAGATTTAAAGTCTGAGTTCTAAATGCTACCTGACTTTATGCCACTGTTGTTAATCCTTAAAAATCAATACTGAACCCCATCAGAATTACGTATCTTAAGTCATCAAATTAATTTCCTGCTCTAAAAAGAATAGGTTTCAAGGAATTTATATTTAAAGATATATTTATATTTCAAGAATTTATATTAAATCAGGTTAATGATTACAAGAATCACATTTCTACTACTGTCTCACCAAAATGTAAATAAAACCATACCTTTAAAAATCCTATTTTTAGCTCTGTTTTCTCTTTCCCCTCTATAGCAGGGGATACTAAGACTCCTATCATTCCTTTATCTTTGATTTTTATTTTCCTGGTCTTGTAGCTTTCAAGGTGCTTTCCCATGTAGTTCAGACACACAAGCACTGCGGAAAAGAAAAGGAAAAACAGATGAAGAAAATTTAAATCAAAATGAGATCTTACAAAATAACCTCTGAATTATGGTACTGTGGAAAAAAAGTACATTCCTAAGGTTCTATTCTGTGATTGTCACCTGTGACTGCTGGTAGGAAATAGAATATTAATTTTAGTCTTAAATATAGAGATTAAATTGGATTGTCTCAGACAGCTAACATGCAAACCTGGCTAAAGCTTAGTAGCTGAGTTGTCTGTGCTCACGCATTATAAGCCAACGTTTCTATGTATTTTCCTTAACCTGACCTCTTGTTAATGACCATTTTATTTTGGATAGCAAATATCAAAGCATACTAATGTAATGATCTCTAAAAATACAGTAATTACTCTAGTGACATCCAACAAAACCCAATCTGAGTCTTATACGAAACAAAAGCTAAAGCAGGTAGTGAGACTATGAGTTAATGTTATTTCCATGTGTCTGAAATACAACTTTTCAGAATGAAAATTAGTATCATTCTGATTTTCCTTAGGAACCTAAGAGAGGAAAGGTGAAAACTTCCCAGATTTTGCCAAAGTTCTCAGCTAAGTTTTTCAAACCCAGAGGTTTTAAACACAGCAGGTTTTTAAACACGGGGGTAAGCCTCAGAACTTCTGGGGGCTCACTGACTCAGGCAAACCTAAATCTCCAGGGCACCAAAGAATTTCTGGTAAAGATCATTGCTTTGAAAAGAAAACTGAAACCAAAGAACTATTTAAGTGCATATTTCAATGTGTCTGCACTCTGAAAATGAAAATATCCTATAGCTATTTTCACATTTATAACACCCTTCTGCGTATCAACCAAAATCTGTAATGATTGCAGTCCTACTGATAACAATTGCATTGACACCTGAATAGCTTAATAAGAAAAAGCAATTTTACATTTCCAGAGTACACAGGTTTCCTTTCTTTTTTTAAGATTAATTATAAATTGGAATTACTGTAATTTTTTTGAAAGAGTAGATATTTGACAGAAATATTAATAAAGAGTGTAATGTTGAGGTTTAGAGCTGTACAAAAGAGAAGTGAAAATAGAGGACATAATCGGAATGGGCTACCTTCTGTGAGAAAACGGAGAAGCAGGTGCAACAAATCAGTAGGATGTTATGCTGTCATCTATATACAGCTTTCTGGGACACTTAGGCAGAGAAACAGAAGTGTTAATTCATTACTTTACTTTATGTTCAATGTATTCAATGCCATTTGTCAGTGTATAGTCTCCATTTCCTTTTTTTTTTTTTTTTTTTTTTTTTTTTTTTTTCTTGTTTCATTCAAAGNTTATAGTTTCCTTCTTTTTTTTTTTTTTTTTTTTTTTTCATTTTGTTGCTGGATACAGTATTGACTCCGGGCTGCAGTTTACAGCTATTTAGCTCACTTTGCTATTGGATGAAAAACACTTGGGTGTAAATAACATCAAGGTAACAATATGCATTACTGTAATAATTACTCTGGTGCTTGCTAAGACAACAGGAAGTAATCAACCGTTTTTGCATTGATGTAAAGTTGTACAAAGCACTGGAGATATCACTGTAATTTGGCACATGCTAAATTACCCGAAACTGTGGTTCTAACGTGCATCTGCTTTCAGTGAAAATAAACAAATCAGAAACAGGCACAGAAAAGGAGTGTACACTTGCCTTGCTAAAGAGTCTAAGTAAATTACTGAGCATAAAAAACTAGTGAGGCTAAAGCAAAGGACAGAAGCTGTTCCAGTTAATTGATGCATTCTTTCCTATTAGAGCAAAAGCACAGCTGTTGAAAGGGGTAACTGAAAGCAAAAATAAAATTGCATTGGACTCTTCTCCTGCTGTTGAAAACGCAGAAAGCTGACAGCCTGGAATACTGTTCCAAGGTAAAGTCATGTTCCACTCTCCAGAGGTCAAGGAATAGTGAACCTATACCTGTCCAGTAGCTTCCCCCATCACTTAAGTTTTTTTCAAGATTTATAGACCCTTATGTTTTGCCACATATGTACAAACGCAAGTTTGTAACTCCCACTCAAAAAATACTGTTTTGAAAGAAAGTTGATTCCATAACAATATGGAATGCTGTCCTACCTTCTTCATGGAATGGTTCAGAGCTGCAAAGAAGGACTCCGCATCCACAAGACAGTGGGCTTCCATGACTAGTTCAGAAGTGTTAGGGTCTCATGACCCTTAAAGTTAGTGCTGTGTCTTCAAGTGTGTCCTTATCTTTATGATCTAAAGTTGCCAGGACAGGCTTGATGAAGGCTAATCGATATCAGGAGCAATCAAAAAAAAAAAAAAAAAAAAAAAAACATTTTTCTCCTTTGCCC
>VZTE01003395.1:147752-187937 GCA_013397775.1 Eulacestoma nigropectus
AATCATCTTTCTACTCTGGCCTTCATTAATCATTCATAACCACTGCAGCTTCTTCCAGCTTTTTGCTTTACAGCAGCACATCCCAGAAAAGCATGTCTTGTATCTTGATATAACAGGAGGTCCTGCAGATGAAATCAAAGAGCAGTGGGACCAAAAGTGTTTACTGATGTGCAATCTTCCAGCTCAGAAAAAATATTTCTTTATTTCATGACAATCGCATTCACTCACAATACAAAGGATCATAGCTCTTTCTGAGCACCAATTTCTGCTAAATAATGTTCCTTCATCATTTAAGCTTTGGGCCCTTTGCTGCCTCAGGCAAACTAGGAAATGACACTTCTTCTTTCTCTTTTACTAATTTGTTCCTGGTTAACATTTTAAAACAGAGAAAACATATTTGCCTCAAGCTTTCATTAAGTAAACATTTTTTCAACTCTTAGGTCTCCTTGCACGTGTTGGGGTTTTTAAAAATTTTTTCTTGATTTTTTCTTTGTTTCATTTTGCTTAACTATATTTGTTTCCTCTTTAAATTTATATTACTCTGATATTTATCTTGGCATATTTTCCTATCTAATTAATTTCCCTCTTTCCCTGTACAACTTGCTTTCAGTGTCCTCTCTGCTCCTGTCAGCCTTCCACGTCAATCACCTTTTCCCTTCTATATTTTTGTCGATTCCTGTCAGGAGCCTGTAGACAACCCCCAACACATCCCCACACCTACCAACAACCTCTCAAGCTCATGTTTCTTCTCCACATGCACACACCCATGTGCACATCCACACATGCATACAAGGATTCTTTGGAAGCAGTCACTGTTTATTTCTACAGAACAATTTACCTTCCGCACACAGACTCTCCATCACATGCGTTTTTCCTCCCCAAAAGTATAAAAATTGGCACCTCGAGAGGAAAATCAAATGTTTCATTCTTTTTCTGGAAAGGCAAAATCATTAACTTTATTTTTCAGCTTCATTAGCTGGTCAGTGTTGGACCAAGGGCATACATGTTAGTTACAACTGGATAATTAGGGAAAAGCAGCATAGTGTCAGAGTATGTATAATTGCCTACTTATTGAGAGTGAGTAAAGTGGAGATATTTTAGAGAACAGTAGGCTATAATGAAGGAAATAAGGGCAAGCTACTACTTCAGGAAAAGCTTTCATACCTTATTTCCTGAGTTCATGCATGTTTGCACTCCATTATCCTACCATGGCACACCCTGTACGCCATTAAGTCCAGCACTTCTATCTCCAACACAGACAGGTTGCAATCCAGTCATTTGAGATTGCTGCCAAGAAAACTAGCAGCAGCAACACTGCAGGTGACTGCCTGTTTTTGTTCTGCAGTTCCCAGGACCACTACCCTTTTAGAAAGACTTCCATGAAGAAACAACTTTAGTTTGCCCGCAGAAGCGTCCTCTCTTTTATTTGCATGATTAATTTGAGGTAAATAAGTTACTTGGATATTTCTCTACATTTAGTTTTCTAGGCTCACAATAAACTGAGATACATGCCTCCAATCACCTTAGCAGTGTCATTTATTTTGACAAAGTGTAAAAGAAGTTATTTGATGAAAGAGAGTGAACCATATTAAAACTGGACAATCTGGTCTTAGCTATGACAGATTTCAGCATGTCATGCAGAATAAAAATAATTGGAAGTAGAAACAGATCTATTACTCTCTTCCAAAGTCTGGAGATGTCCAACTGATCTTCTAGCTTAAAAAAATATATAGAAGAAAAGTAAACTCTCAATTATAGTATCATATATGTCTGTCAACTCTAAACATGCCATGCAATGCTACAAACAGCTGTGCAAGATAATTCCTTCATCCGAGACTCGTAGGCCAATTAAGGAATCTTGTGGATGGATAAAGGGGTTTTCTTTTTTTTTTACAGTAGAATGTTGTGTAATTATACCAGGCGTTCAAAAACTCCTATGTGTACGTTTTGGGAGACCAAAGAGAAATGGTATATTTCTATGGCACTACTTTAGCACAAAATATTTGTTTCTCTGTGTTTCTCTAGCTGTAATTTAATCTATTCTTAAGGATATATTTTCAGGGAATAGTTCCTTGACAGCAAGTCACCTACACTACAGAAAAAGTTTTGCAGAATATAAAAAAAAATAAGGTTTCTGATTTTATGTGAGTATAAAGCAACATGACAATTTCTATTCTAATTAAAAGCATGTGCCTCCTGCCCCTGACCTACAAAATTTTAATCAGTCTGTTTCCTAACACGCGTTTGTAAAAGGCGACTTGGGAATTCAGATGTCTGAATTTTAGATCTTTGACCTAAAAGGGTCTGATTGTCAGAAACCTCTCTGAACGTTTTCACTGAAAAGCCATCTTCTAGCAAAAGAAACAAAGAAAATTCCGAGGTTTGTGTAGATCAACTGATTGATGCAGTTGTTAGAATTTCTGAAAAAAGAGTGTGTTGAGCAGATACTTCTGTTCTACAGCTGGAATAGAAAAAGAGCAAATATCCATGATGGTGATGCTGAGGAGCAGGAAAGGAAGACCTACTTGCTGTTAAAAGAAACCAGCAGCTTGAAAATCTTTAGCCAAGAGCCTCAGACAAAGTAGCTTTGGAGACTGATGAACCCCTAATGATACTTTTTAACAAATCTTGCAAAATTAAAAACCTTCCAAGAACAGCCTTGTCCTGCCAACACCATCCTAATATATTCAACTTACAAAACCATGGGGAATTATAGGCAGATCAGCCTGACAATTATCCCCTATAAATTAGTGGAACTACTAGTATATAATGAAATTCTTGAAGATAAAGTAATTTTGAGTTAATTATCCAGAGGACTGGAAGGAACGTAGCTGAGGTGTATAAAATAGAGAGGAAAAGAGAATGTGAAGAGAGATAGACTACTGACTGTGTCTTTCAGGTTAAGACCTAGAGGCATCAAATGAAACTAGCAAGAAGAAAAGTCACCTAAAAAATG
This sequence comes from Eulacestoma nigropectus, assembly GCA_013397775.1. Lineage (NCBI taxonomy): Eukaryota > Metazoa > Chordata > Aves > Passeriformes > Eulacestoma > Eulacestoma nigropectus. Next base: position 150,709 of record VZTE01003395.1, read on the forward strand.
AAGTGGTTCTTAACAACATTATAGTTAAGTGAGATAACTTCTTAACTTAAAGAATTTTGTGAGTGGTATCTTTATACAGGTCCAAAAAAAAAGCACTAGGCAAGTTCAGGGAAAAAAAACAAAAACCAGGAAACTCAGATATAAAAATGGTATCTTTAGCTCTCAAAACTTCAAATTGGTAAAAATGTGCACAGTATTCCAGAAAAAAAAATTGATTTTGTCCCAGTCACACATTAATGAGCTAGGGGCATCTTTTCTATGGTCTTTTTCATCTTTCTCTAACAATCAATCACCTTGTGAAATACTTGTAATCTAAGAAAATAACAGACAACACCTAATACTTCAAAAATTACAGCTTGAACAGAAGGCAAAATATTCAGAAGTCTTCATAAACGAATGTTTAGCATGGGTAAAAAACGGAAAATGCCTTTGTTCACATGTATGTATATACATATTTAAACTGAAAAGGTAGGTTCTCACAACCAACGTGGCTAAGACCTTTTTAGAACTGGCTAGCATTTGGAGGTGTATAAAAAAGCCAGCTTTATAACTCCCCCAAAATCGAGGCTGCCTCTGGCATTGGAATTTGTGGATTGATGAGTCTTGCTTTTCATCCTTTCCAGTCTAGGGCTTTAATAAGATGAAGGTTGACAGACTACCTCATATGCCTATGACACTTCATATAAAAGACAAGAATTACTGTCAGTTTTCTGCATCACAGTTTAACACTGTCATCTTCTAGGGTAAATCTTTTCCATATGGATTCTGAAGTTTACCTGGGTGGAATGGAGGATTTGTTCTGGCTGAAGAACAACCAATTGGCCAAAGGTAGAAGCAGTTTATTGAAAGAGATGAACTACTGCAGCTAGGTTTTTTTAAAATTATTGTATCTGATCTGGCCTTTTCACATATTTACAATCTCTTTGGCTATACTTCACTGCGCAAAAAGGAGTCCCAGCCTCCTAAGATGAAGGAATAATTCTTATCCATATGCCAAGCACATGGAGGGTAGTGGTCCAGGAACCCTGTACTCTGATTTCCACAAAAGTGAAAACATGGGCAAGTAAACCTGTCGTGTGAAACCGACAGATTTTGCCAAAAGCAACTTTGGTGTCAGAAAGAAATTCCGCTGGAAAGTGCGGTCAATGTAGAACACGACTTGGAGGTTTAGGGCCTCCTCTGCAGGCTGAACTTACCTGCTGAAATCATCTATGTAGATATGACCTGACCAGCCTCCTGCCAAGACAGATGTCCTGATGACACCAAAATCTCTGTGACCTCTGCTGTCTCAGTGTTTTAATGAACAAAATGCTTTAGTCTAATTAAGACCTCCTGACTCTGGTAAGATGAACCACAAAGGCCTGTGATATAAAAGAGACTAAATTAGGTGAAATAATGCCTTCTGATCTGAAACTCTATGAAAATAGTAAAACTTTACAAAGTCCAGTTAATAACGGTGTGTATCAGCAGCCTGTGTTCTGAGACATGGTTCCCTGATTTCATTTTAGTTCTGCAATGTCAGCTTTATTGAGTTTGATCTGTGGCAGCTTGCCTTTGGTACTCTGCCCTTGTTTTAAATAGTGTCAGAGAAAAATTTGTAAAATACTCTAGATGATCTGACAGTGAAACAACTGGTTTTTTTTCAATAAAATTATAATAATAATTAAAAATTGCTTAATTTTTTATTCTTAGAGGATTGATCTTAGCACAGTGTTTAGATTTGGAATATTTATATAATAGCTTCAGGCCATGTGAGTAGCTGGGAATCTTTTTCCTTTTTTTAGCTTTTCTTACAGCTCCTACTATGACAAATGAGAAAGCTGGAAGTAGGTGTTATCTGCTTAACTCAGAAACATTCACAGAAATGCAAAGTATTAGGTAGCCTTTACAGAGACACTCAATGAAGCCTTTGCAGCTGAATGCCTTTTAAATACATGTCACATGAATATTCAGTCAGATATGCAAATTTAGGGTATCTGTTACTTTAGTAGATTGATTTGTTATTTGAGATCAAGGCATAGATCACACAAAAAGCACATCAAAATATCAGACCTTTTACAATATTCTTGTACAGAATATACTGCAGGTAGTCTCGTTTGTTTTCTATTCCTCTTGGCAGTTTGCTTTCTTTCTATAGGAAAATAAAACCTAAATTCCTCTTAGCTTTGTCACTCCATATGCTTTGATAAAGTGCTTCATCACTGAGGCTTTACAAATAACCTGAAAAGGAGGTTTTGTTACTATAATACCAAATCTGCGCAGTATCCAGCATCTCAGAATTAGTTATATATTGCAGATAAATGCAGTTAAAAGATTTGGAAAGTCAAACAGGTTCAAGATAACTCTGTATTTCACAAGTGCCTAACTGGCTCTGTAATATACCCAGGGTAGTGAGAGAATGGGAAGGATTGCTACCCTATTTCAGGTACTATTACAAAGCAGGCTATTCACCAATTTCTTTAGGTGTATATTAAGAACAAATTTTTGAATGTTACTCCTGAAACTCTTTCAGAGAAAAAAATTAAATTTACTGGGAGGAGGGCTTTAAACAAAGATCAAAAGAAAGTTATTACTGACCACTGAAAGAACTCTTGGTTAGCTGAGAGGAGATGTGTAAAGTTCTGCAAATCTCCTGCTGTACGTTTCAGGATATTAATAAATCAGACAAGTAAATCAAATTGCCAGGTGTCCCGAATTTCAGCTAAAATTTCTCTGCTTCCAAAAAGGCCTAGGACTCTTTACCTTCCTTTTGTCACTTTTACTGCCTTCTTGCCTCCCTGTCTCCAAAAGGATGCACACAACAGTTCTATGCATTGGGGAGTTTTACCTGCCTGGGTGAGGATAGCGTCTTCTCCAGATATTCTTCAGAGTAGCTCTTTTCAGGTGGATTCTCTGGGAATGGCTGTTAGACATGTTGCTTCCATTCAAACTTAGGAGTTGGCAGGACACACAACTGTTTAGCCTCTGTATAATCCCATTACACAATGGAGGATAAAAGTCCTTTTTTTTATTCCTCCCTCCTGGAAGAAGAAAATCTCAGCTCAGTTTTGTCATTCTTTAGTATTCTCTGTTCTGCTGTTACTGTAAGGGATTAAAAATCCCTCTGTAGCACTCCTTTTTTTGTCAGCTATATCTCTTGGCACAACAAAAGATGTCAGCTCTCCCTACAAACTCTACCTTATCTAAGCTTAAACCACCACATCTACAATACTACTTTTAAAAGTTTAAAATGCAATATAGGCCAGTCAGGTTTATCTAGAGTAGAGTTTGAATGTTGACAACAGTGCAGAGAATAGGATTTCTATGACCCAAGTTTCCCAAGTTTAAGGGAAGTGTACCTCTCTCACTGATATCTGGCTTGGCTAAAGAATTTATTTGTAGGTCCCAGTGGTAGTGATAAAGTTAATCTTCTTTGTCACAAATCAGCCAAGGCTCTAAAGAAGCTCAACACCAGACCACACAATCCAAGAAAACTTAAGTTTTAGATGTACAAGTTCCCAAAATTCTGCTGTGACTAAGATGAGTATTATATACCTACCCTTTTCCTTTTAAATCTGTGGTGTTTTCTCTACAGGATCTTGTGCAAACGACTGGCATTACTGGAACAAGTTGTTTCAATTAGGAAACTCTCTTTAATTTCCTTCTTTGTTAAGAGGCTGGTATTCCAAAAGAACAAACTTCAGAAGAGATGTGATTTGCAGCCACAGCTATCTGTTAGTCAGGCAACAAGCTCATCAATGATGATAAGCAAACAGGAACTAAAGATCAGAAAAAAAAAAAAGAGAAGTGGGGAGAAGAGTAACTTCTTGAAGAGCAACAAAAGAACTGCAGGGAAGCTTCTAATTAGCAGCAGAAAAAAAAGGAGGAATGTTGGACTATTTTGTTATCACAACTTTTTGCATTTACATACTTTGTACAATATGTGACATAATTATATCAATATAATTTACATTTGATATTAAGTGTATGTATACATATTTATTATTTCACTACCGCTAAAAATAAGATATTAAGAATTTGTTTTATGACCCGTAAAGGACATCTGCCAATAGCAAAATAATTCTCAGAAATTCAAGATTTTAAAAATTTTACTAACTAAGCAGCTCAGTGGGTGCTTAGTTTTTATTTCAGTGATATGAGACATGGAGAATGATACAAAATGTATCTGACAGGAACAGTCTCTCTCCAGAAGTAAGAAATTTTACAGAGCATGTCATGTGTGACCATGACATTGACGAAAGGAAGCTCTCCATACCGATGAACCCAGGATACAGCATTGGAAAAGTTTGATGGCCATTTCACCTTATGCAGCTATCAAACGTTACACATGTAATTTTTATTATGACCAATAAAACCTATTCCCAGTCCATTGCAGATGGACTCCATTTAATGGTCAGTTTCCTAATGTCATCATCTTTGCTGCTACTGTGTAAAATGTAATGATAATTCCATTGCCAAGCACAGCATTGCTGCACGTAGACGAGATTTTCTGGGTCGATGTAATTGTTACTACTGTGTCAATGATATTGGCCTGTGTCACCACTGATTTAAAATAAATCTCCATATTGTTTAATTATGCTGTAAATAATGAGATTAGCTCAATTGGTCAGAGCATGGTGCTAACAAATGCCAAGATTGCAGGTTCGATCCCTGTGCAGGCCATTCACTTAGGAGTTGGATTTGATGGTCCTTGTGGGCCCCTTCAAACTCAGAACACTCTGTGATTCTGTGAAACATGAACAGCTTTATGTACAGATTTGTTCTTCATATCTAAACAGATTCACGGCATGGCTTTTAATTCTGTGATATATCAATTTTAATAAAGACTCAAAACAAAAACTCTGTAAACTATATGTAGAGAATTAATCACAGGTTTATGGAGTTGTCCTAGACTGCAGTACGGGAAAATAGAAAAGAAGAGAGTGTTACAAATATGAACTCTAAAAGAATTACTAATATTATTAGTTCAGTCAATGATTAATATATATTTTAGTTGGAACATACACAATACGGAAAGAGCAGTAAAGTACTTCCTTTTTAATTGAAAGAGATTACTGCAAAGTTTTAGGTCAGAATATAATTTTTACACCATTTGGGGTTTTTTTTGCCCTTTTCTTTCTTAGTCTGTCCATGTACCAGAGGAAGTCACTTTTCAATTACACGTGAGGCCAAGGATTAAAAATTAACAAAACCAGAACACAGAGTATGTTTACAGACGTAAATTCAGGCAGATATTGTTTTTTTTTTCTAAAAACTATAAATTTCACATTACATTGGATATCCAATACAATGTGTTAATGCTTGCTAAGTCAATGAAGAGATCTCTCTGAAGTAAATTTCTCATACCTAGACTGGCAGAATTCTGTCTGTAGTTTATAAAGCATAGAGACATTTCTTAAGATGTCAAGTACAACTATAAAAATTGATCTGTGAAGTAAATAATTTGCAGATAAAAGCTATGTTGAAAGTCTTCATTAATGTTGCAAAGTCTAGCTGTTGGCATTTAGGGAAGGACTGAATAAGAGTTTAATACACAACTTTTTAATTGAAGATTACATTTTCCATAAATCCAAATTAGGCATTTCTGAAACATATATCTGAAAATGTACTCTGATGAGATACTGGTACCATTTACTGGTTACACAGTAAATATTCAAGATTAATTACTTTCCCTGTGTCTTTTTAAATCTTCATTGTTTCTAGTAGTGTCCATTTTGTTTCTTTTAATGATACACCAAAGTAATCATTAGTTGGTACTTCCTGTCTCATGAGCCTTGTATTTACAACCCATCCCTCTTTGATTTTGGCAATGTCAAGTCATGGTAATAGAACTGTCTGCTCTGAGGTCTAAACTTTGGATCATTTTGTTTCTTTTCGTGTTAAATATGGCTAAAGTTATTAAATAGTTATGGGCTTCATGTTTGCATTCATTATTCCCCTTTCATAACCATCTTGCACTCATATCTAAGAGCCATTAAATATCAATACTTAATAGAACACTCTAAACTCTTCTTCAGTGGAAGGTGTATGTAATCAAACACCCGCCAGTGAGAGAGGTAAGCATGCATTTGTTGTGATATCTGGATTATTTGATTTAGTAATTTTTAAACACCCTAGTTTCACATCAAAGTGAAATATCCCAATGCATCAATATAAATTTTGGTATTAATTTTCAATAATTTTTATAAATCTTACCAGTCTCAGGAAGGGGTTTTCTTCTAAGCTCCCTTATCTATACTCCTATTCTGGTCCTTCTGTATGGGAGAACATTGATTAAAGTCCTCAGAACCACATCGTTATGTCACTGCAAATTAAATTCTTCATCTGCTTTATCATCTTGAAAATTCTACTAGCTGATAAGAAACAAAATAACTCATCTAGAAAACTCAGCTTAACAAAACTGAATCACTCCATTATTACAGATACCTTTATCTTCTGGCTCCTCATCTGCTCTGTCTCAACATTTGTTTATAAATTCACTGGAGCGGAAACTAAAATTTACTATAACGATATGGCATAGAGTCTTGATTAGCTTAAAGATCTCTAGGTGTCTCACCAGTGTAACCAGTAAAGTAGAAGAAATGAGACCTACCTTGGGAGCACAATAACAGGTCATGTAGAAATTTCGCTACTGGTGTCAGAGTAGTCCATGATCTCTGTAAGACAGACATCTGAAATACGAAGATTTAGAGGGAAATTATGGCTCCAGTGAAGTCCATGCTTTATTTTTTTGCTGTCTTATTTTGGTAATAGTGTAATCTGTGTATAAAATTAACTTTAGAAAATGACATATAATTTTTTTTTCCTCTGTTCTGCAATGGCTTTATTATTGTATTTACAAGTAGTATGACAGAATGTTCTTGTTTTCATCCTTGGTTTCATAAAAGAGCTATTTCTTTTCCCTTTCAAGCTTACGAATCTGATAGCTGTGTGTCAGTTTTGTAAACTTGACAGATGTGTTCTGTTAAGGGAGGAGATCAAAGGGAAACCTGGTGGGCTTGCAAGTGGCTGTGACAGGATGAACTCATCACAGAGGACTGTGCTGCCAAGTGTGGCTGCCAGGGCACAGTGAGAGCCAGCTGCTTGCTTAGGGAAGGGGAGCCGGGAGCTGAGGGGGACCCTTGTGCTGGCTGTGCTTTCATGGACAGGACATCATCCCCAGAGTCTGAACATGGCAGGCAGAACACAGTGCTGGTAAGAGGGCCTGTCATCAGCCCTAGATATGGCAGTGAACCAAGCCCAGATAAATTCTGGTCAGGAGCAGTTGGTAATGGGACCAGAGACAGGGCTGGGCAAAGGTCTACACCTCAGGCAAGGACTGCGCTGGGCTTGAGAGTTCCCAGGTGAGGCTGGTCAAAGAGCCCATTAGGGCTCATCAGAGAAATCAGGCCCCACAAAGAGCTATTTGCTTTTAAGTCTTTTCTCTGGTTTCTTTTTTCCTTCCTTTTTCTACCAACTGCAAACCTAACAAGGTGAACACAGGTTGCCTCATTTCTTTTGTGAGTGGCATCCTGTGTACACATCTATGAATAACACTTAAAAGGATAAAATGCTGAAAGTCTTCTTCATACTTAAGGGAAAAACAATTAAATGCTCTATTGGATATGCTGAGTTCTCAGGTGGCCGTCTAAACAACATTTTCTTAAACAGAGTTCCATCTGTCTGAGTCTACAAATCAGCACATAAGAGAGCCTTTTTGCATTCATATCTTTGGACTTTTACATATACAATTCTGAAAACAAAATGCTAATTTACTTGCACAGCCACACGCCACAGAGGAAAATTCTGGATAGCACTGAAAGCAAAGGAAGTTTTGTTCGGTGGAGATGGGATTTCATACTTACTTTTCCACCGTTCTAAGAAGTTTATCCATGAATGCTGCGGATGCGTTTGGAAAGACTGATCAACACCTCCCTTGGGAGCTGAAATAAATGCAGAACAGTAACAGAAACTTTTGCATTTCAAAGGAGGTTCTTGAGACCAAGTTGGTTGCCGAGAAATGTAACAGGGACTCTTTCTTTATTATTTTATCTAGCTTAATACAATGCTTTTGAGATTAATTTCTCTCTTACTTAAGCTCCATGTGTTTGTCAGTCAAATTTGCTCAGTTATTAACCATTCATTTGCTATTCTGTAACTTATCATGTTAATTTGTTTTACAAGACATCATGCAGGGACTCTTCCTTCTCTGTTCAAATAAGGCATAAAGCTTTATGCTAATCTTCACAAGTCATGCTGAACTTGTCACAAATATTTATCACCTGAGTTAAAGACGTATCTACACAATTTTCAAGTTAGCAATACGGTTCATTAGCTTACTTTTTTCTTACTGGTTTTTCAGCCTGTACTGATATGGGATTTGTGATCCGTACAGTTTACATTGCAGACTTAATTATGTCAAAATAAGATTAGTAGAAGTTGTTCAGTTATTTTCATTGATTTATCAGTTCTAATGACATCATACTGAAGGAAAAGTTTTCACGAATGCCGCATAATCAGAATGAAACAATCTTGCCTCAACACATGGTAGTCCATCATATTGAAGAGTGCCACAGAAAATCCATTTAATGTTATCACCATGTTATTAGAAACATCTTGAAAAGTAAATACTTAGTTATTGAATTTATCAGTTGGAAAAATTTAAATGAATACAATGTTCTTAGCCTTAGAATGTGAAAATAAAATATTGGTTTTGTCTCACTAAAACCAATATATACTACTGAAGTTGGACTAAAACCAAAATGTGACATAGTGCTTTTCTGTGACATTTAAGAGCTTATTGACTAAAAGAAAGCTTCTTCTAAAAGAAACTGGGTACTTTTCCACATATATCTCATTAACTTTCAACGGGCTTTTTGGAAAATTAGGTCACTAAGTTACCAGTATAAGCTGTATAAATGTAATACTTCCCAACATTTTCAAATATCTTAACCCTAATACTTGAATGCCTAAAGATACATTCATAAATCATCAATTTCTAGGTTGATTTTCCATTCTGTAGTTTAATGGAAGCTCAGGTCGACCCCAGCACTTCTAAAAATGCAGCCTATGTCTACTTAGAATTCTATATCTCAAAAGAAAGCCTAAAATAGCCATCCCAAATAAAAAACACTGGTTTAATTTACCTCATGTAATAGTTTGTTGTCACTAAATATTTCAATAATTTTTCTTTGATTTTGCCAACACACCAACTGTTGAACCAAATAGTGGGAAGCAGAATGTGCCCGCTATTAGCATTTTGGATCCAAGCAGATTTTAGGCCAAAGGAGGACACAAATATAATCGAAATCAAAAGTGTTCATTTCTTTCCCCTCCTTAAGAACTCTTCCTTTTCTCACTCAGGTAAGTCAGTGCTATCTTTAAGAATCTTTCTGGCACACAGAAATCTCAGAAATGTATGTGGAAAACTACTCACTGAAACTATTCTATGGAAATGAATAGAAAAGTCCAAAACATCATTATCCAAACAAGAGAGTCAAATAACTACAAATACTCACAAATACAAATAAAATTATTGTAGAAAAGAAAAGTTCTGTTTATACAGAACAGGCTGACAAAAATACTGATCAACTTGTGATTGGGGAGAAAAGATCAAAGATCCTTGTAAGACACCACTTTTAGCAAAGGAGTCATTCATCCTGAGAAAATTTTGAATGCATTAGATTGCTATGTTTGAAATTATATTTGTACCTCTTCTCTTTAATATGTTTAAAATACAGTTTAGTTAAATACACTTTTGCCTGCTGGACAAATCATCTATGGATGATTTATGGATACTGGCTCCCACAAAAACATGGATATTAACTAAAATATCTTAATTTGTGACATTTGCTGCTGACCTGCCTATTATAACTCCATAACCCAGGTTTGTCCACTTCTAGTTTGTTTGTTTAGCTTTTTCCAATTTATCAGATGGTGAGAGAGGCATGTGTTGCAAAAAACCCCCTTCAAATGGAAACAGACCTCTGCTCCAGCCACTGCAGCAGTTCAGTCTCATTATTTTAATCACTGTGCAGCATTTACAGTTGGAAAGAAAAAGGGCTGCTTTGAATGGCTCCATCTGGCAAGCTGTCTGTCATCTTAATGGACGTGAATTCCAAGTCTTCTTACACCCGTGGCCATGCTTGAATTCATCCCCCTCAGCATAATACTTAACAAGATCATTATAAAAAAAACATAGTTGAATGAACTATCAAGCTTGGTCTTCAAGGTTAATAGCTATTTCCCTTATTAAAATGCTTAGAAAACATTTTTTTTTCCCAGGCTTTCTATGGTTATTAGCTTTTTTGTTTTGTTCTGGAGTTTTTTCCCCCCTTTTTTTTTGCCCTCCATTAGTTATCAGTTTCCATCATCAAGAGTAATTCTTGTTTTAAAGTAGTAACAGGAGTAAAATAAGGTATGGACCTAATTATCATCCCCTCAAAATTCATAAAAGGATCTAGCCCTAGAATGGGGATGTCTCATGTAGAGTTCCAGCAAAGGTACAACTCAGTGGAGCTCAGTGGTACTGCCCTCCCTTTTGGGAAACTGCACCATCCCCCAGAACTTGGTCAAAACCAGAACAGAAAAAAAGACATAATCAGCTGGCTTTACGTTCTTCTAGATTTAGAAAACTGAGGGGAGAGGAATTAAGATATTTTTGGCACCCCAAACAGGAAGTTTGGCACTTGTTGAACTAAAATTGTGTTATTTGTGTAAAGCCTAGTAATTTATGCATACTTCATATATGTGCACGCTTAATAATTTGGGGAGAGTCATACTTTAAGAGAACAGAGAAAAGTCTAGCCTAAATAAATATTGATTTAGAAGACAGAAATCAGTGTTTTAAAAAGAAGAAAAAAACCCAGAAGAACAGGGAAAAAAAAAAAAAAGACATTACTGTAATGACCTATTTTCATAAAGCACACCCTTTGCAAGTGAAGTGATAACTGAACAATGACTGGTTTTGCAATAGCTACACCTCAACTGTAGGTAGCTGATCCATGCCATGGATGAGACTGCAATTATAAATCAGATTCTAGTTTCTAGCTACCAATAAATCAGATAATTTACAAACATTTAAGCCTCAAATTTTTGTTTTACACATGTACACAACCACATTCCATTTCTAGCTTCAGTAGATCATTTGCAAATGAATTTTAGGCTGATAATGGAGCTTCATAAAACAAACATTTGCAATAATTTCAATGACATTAAAGTGTTTTTATTCATTCCATTTGCAATTGCTTTTGTTTTACTAATTTTCTCTTTGCATTCACACTTCTAAGATTAATAAAATTAATATTTTTTGAAAATTGCAGTGTCCCTGTAATTACCTTGGATACAAATTGCACACATTTCATTGCTTTCATTAAGTCTGTAGTCATACGTGTCTCAGAAGATTAGTAACTAAAAAATAAGTCTTAATGGACAGTTTACTCTGCTTTTCCATTCTGCCTTTGAATTTTTTTTCTACCAACCCTTCATAGCTTCTTGAAGCAGTTGTAGCCTTTGCATACTGATGTATCCCTTCTTCCCTGGCTGAAAGAATCACCTACATGGAGTTTCAGAAAACTCACAGTCTTATAAATCAGCACCGAATTCCACAGAATTAGTTCATTTGATTGAAAAGCTTTCTTTCTAATTAAATTTTGCTGCCTATAGTATCGAAAAGTTTGAATCTCTAACACATAGTGTGGTTATTAACAGTTAATGAAGCGCAAGAACAGGTTTTTTCCCTACAGTATTAACGTTAAAGGGTATGTAGATTAAGTAAAGATTCAGTCTAGATTCCTAGCAGGTAGCCCACTAGTTCTTAAGTTTACCAGTAGTTTTGAGAGAGGGATGTGGGAAGCCAGAAACAGTTAAAAGAGCAAATTGTAAATTGTACTTGTGCTCTTCCCTCAAACCAGGGATCCAAAAAAAGTTGTGTATTTCTCCAGTAGGTCATATGACATAACAAGATTCAGAGACACAGCAGGTTTTGAATTCACACTCTGGTGATCAAATCCAGATTTTTCCTACTCAGTTCAAGGCTTCTTTTGAAGACAACTAAATAAAAACATTTCCAAAGCATAGAAAGGCATAAGACAAATACTGGTTTAATTATGGGAAATCTACCCATATATCCAGGGCCTTCAATTTGTTTTCTGGACCAACAAATGAACAGGAAAAAAGCATGTCAGGATAAAAAAAATAAAAACAAAACCAAAACATGCCAGAACATTGTAAAAATAATTTATGTATTATACACTAATCCAGAAAGGAAAGCAAAACTTGGAGTTTTTTAAGTCTCTTGTTACATTTAAATTAAATATCTCAGCCACAAGTCTGTAAAAATCCATGTGAAGTAGTCACTGTATGTGGCCGTAAGAAGTCCATCAGATATATCAGATTAATAATTTGTAGGTGTGGATTATGTGGCGTATAAGCAACATGGAAGTAATTTTTTACTGGATGGCCTGTTAAGATGCTGAAACCTTTGCTCTTCTCAGTGTGAGCTTCAATTTGCTGCTTTTTCAGCCATTCTGAGGGTGTGCTCCTTCAACACCATGAGGATGCACTCTTGGACCAAGGATCTAGATGCCAAAATGAATACTGATGGAGTTAGAGGCTTTTACTTCTTAAAAGCATTAGGCTTTCAAGTGCTGAGCTGAACCCAGCCTAGAGCTGAAACAACCAACAGCTACCAGAGCATGACAATTGTTCCAGGGTGGTCTTGGTCCTTCAAACACATCCTGCCCAGCCATCAGAACAAAGATACCTACAGGACAGACTCAGAGCCAACAGAATAGACATATTTCTGTCTTCAGCTGTATCTTCAGCAAATCAGCTTCACACCAAGTTTCCTTGTCAGTGCTATGGTTTATCCTCCTAACCTCAAACCAAAGGACATGGCACAATGTGAGAAAACTGACCTCATTTCTTGTGTGTTGGGCTTGTACAACCAAGAAGAGAAGGCGTCAGACAGGCCTCCAGCCTCTGCTTTAGTGTGTATATGCCAGAGGCGGGGAGAAAAATGGGGCAGGACTTTCTGCTCACAAGTGATTGTTGGATATCCCACTAGACATCGGATATTTTCTCTCTACACCTTCTCTGACAATGATTAGATGCATAGAACATTCTAAGTCTTTTCAAATACCCTGCAAAATCATATTTTTTTGATCTCTGGTTAGCTATCAGTTAAGTATGCCCTGCCTACATCACTGACAGGTCAATAAAGGATGCAAAGAGCCAAGTATTTTGAATGGTGTAAGGCTTTGCTTTTGTTTTGGCAGTCAGGATCCAAAAGAGCTAAAGCTATTGAAGCTTTAGAATTTCATCAAATGCAAATTTTCAGCTTTGGTACACAGAAGGTTAACACTGTACTTCTTAGCCCTGGAGTGATATATGAAAATATACACTCAGCGACTTCAGGAAACCCATCTAAGCCCTGCATGTATATTTTCACTTCACCAACTACTCTGGTGGTAGCCAGTAGATCTAATTTCATCAAGCTTGTGCTCCTGACAGCAGTCACATCAAATTAAAGAATCTTCCAGACTTAGCTGGCACCTTCATCTAAGCCTTTATATCAAATAATATGCTCGTTGCCTTCATCATGCAATCCTTAATTATGTGAAAATCAGCAGACTGCTGCTTGTGCCAGCAAAGAAAATGAGGAAAGAATAGCGTTCTTTCCAATGCACGTGGCTGGACACCCTTCAGAGACATCTGATTTGATTAGCAGTAACAATATTCCATTGATGTTCTTTTTTTGTACCTATAACTTAAGGCCCTTTTCCTAAAGAATTAGCTTATGCATGCACATAATAAAACCTGCATAATTTTTTTTTTTCTTGGTGACAGAAATGCTGCGAATTTTAGTTCTGCTTTTTAAACAGATGCTACTTGGTGGATAAGTATGATGTGCCCCTAGGCCGACTATACTTTGCTGAAAAAAGAGATTAGGAGGATGGGTGAAGGTTGTTTACTACAGAAGCATGCCGCGCGTAAATCTCATGAGAGACTCACAAAATATCTTATCCTAGTCCCAAACAGAGATGTTCTAATTCCTTGGAATCAAATACAAACCCCAAAAGGGATCAAGGTCAGCAGAGCAAACTAGGTAATCCATCAACAACCTAATTACATTCCATTGACCCAGAAGAAATTCTAGAAGTAACACAGATACCTCTGGATGCTGGAACAGTATCTATCAATTGCTGGTCTCTGGGTCTTGTCATTACCTGACATCTCCACTGCTAAAACCATCCCTAGGAATCTTCTCATTTCTATAACCTGATTGTTTAGACTGGATGCTAGTACCTAACAAACTGCTCCACACTAAATTCCAGCAGAATGCATCAGAAAAGGGATTTTGTTTCTTGTAACATCCTGCCTCTCATTACCAATGCAAAATATTTTAAAGTAAGCTTCTTTGGAAATCACATTCTGATATTTGCCATGCATTTCAGGACACCTGGCCAGAGGGAATGTCTGAGGACTCCTGTCTGCCTTAGTTATAAAAGAACCAAATCTCAACAACTTCACCAATAAGAAAGGATAATAATTAAATATTTTTAAAAATGGAAAAAAAGAAAACTATGCATAGACCAATTGACTGGTCTATATCAGATATATTATAGATCCTTTTTTTTTTGTTTATCTGATATCTCAGTGGGACAGGGATCTGTGCCCACAATATACCATCAATTACAAAAAAAAAAGTAATCAAATTCACGCATGACAAACATGCTTCACAATTATTTCTTGCTAATGGCTAAATACAACTGCTCTTTTCAAGGATGTCCACTGGTGCACTGAGGACAGCTGAAAAAGCAAACAAGAAAACTGCATTGGAAAAATAAAAAGAAACTACTATAAGGATTATCTGTTTCTCACAGTCTGATGACTTTTCAGGAGGAGAGAAGCAGACAGTGATATTGGCAAGAAATTAATATTAAAGTATAAAATAAAGGGTATATTAGGTCAAGTCCCAGGTCTGTGAAGCCCTGTGAGTGTGAACTGTAAAAAGCATTCAATTGTTACAACTGTATTGAACTGTACACCATGCATTTCTTTTTGTTTATTGCTTCATGCCACAAATATTCCCTTATTCCAAATCTCAGCCTCATGCAGGAAAATATATTTGTGCTGCAATCTAAATGGACTAATAAAAGCAACATTCAACCATTTGGAACTGAAATATTCATGAGATACTCAGGGAACAGTGAAACTGAAGTGCTTCAGCTATCCTAAAGGAACAAGAGTCAAGAACATACAGGAGTAACTAGAAAGTGTCCTACTGTGCCTTCAAACTTTGCTCTTTATTTTTTATTCTACCTTTTACTCCTTTTAGTTCAAATTAAGCAGCTTCATTCCCATTCAGTAGACACCACTCCTGGCTACTCAGGTGGCTCACATCCACCTATTTAAATTTTAGCCTGTGTTAAATTAGTATGAAAGCAAAATAGGAGACTCCTCTGCCTACCTGAGCGAACTCCCTTTGCCACAGTACAGTCATACAGCCAGATGATGTAATTATGCGAGTGTGTGCATCTTCATGTGAGTCCAAACAAATATTGAAATTGATTTTAAAATTTCCTAAACTTGAATCCTCAGTCTCAGGGAAAACTTCATATCCCTTTCTTGTTATAATTAATAACTTTGCTGAGAACCAGATCTAGCACAAGCTTCTTGAGACATTTGTATTAGCTGACCATTTCCTACTTCAATGAAACATATGACCCAAATAAGAAAAACAGTTTCCTAATTAAAATTGCAAGCAGTAAAACTAAATTGTCTTACATAATTATTTAGAAATCTGGGCCAGTGCTATTCTTGCCAGGAATTAAATGGGTCTAGAAATAATGTGCAATGGGGCCAGCTATTTAAAACCACTGCAGCTCTGTGCCTCGTACCCTTATGACTGACATCCGTAGCTAAACAGGATGTTATCTGTGCCTCTTCAGTATCTGCTGGTCTGGGCAAACAGAAAGTAATTTCTCGTGATTCTGTTTATAATTCTTTATCCTTAGCATCTGCCTAGCTCTCTGTAATGGCAAATATAACAGTCACCTTTCTCTTCTTTTTGATAGACACCCTTTTTCAGAAGGGACGATGGAGAGTTCCAGCAATAGCACAGAGAACGTCTCTGTTTCTCCCATTTCACAGACGTCTTCAGTTAACCCATACTTTTTCTCTCAGCCTTATACACAGGAAGGCAACTAAAACCTAGATAAAAAATAAAGCAGGTAATCAGCCTGCTAAGTCTGGATGTAAGAGATATTTTAGATAGCTATTCAAGGAGCCTTTGATCTGTTCTGACCATTTCAGATGATGTTCAAACTGCCAGGATTACCTTTCATGTCTACATTACAACTTTCCCTTCCTTTTGGTGTAACAGCCAGCACTGCCTACCCACAACTTTTCTTTACACATCTTGTAAGGGCAAAGGCTGCTCTGGCTGCAGCCAGCCTCCTCACTTCCAGCTCCCCAAAGCTGCTTGCCAGCAGCGTTCTGCACCACCTCTATGCATAACCTTCTGTCCTGAAGTCCCAGTCAGGGCTTCCTCATCAACACCTAAACAATGTTTAAAGTCAGGAAATATTAACGTAATTCAAAACTACATCTCTAAACCCAAGACTGACTTCAAATTGTTTAAATTCTTTCCCACTAAAAGATATTTCAATAAGAAGAATAAAAAGATTTGATATGAAATATCCTCAATTCAACTGTTTTTTTTCTGAATACAAGAAAATAAATAGTCTTGGAGGGGAAAAACTGTCCAAGTTTTTCCTCTAGAAAATTATATTTTTTATTGACTTGTTAAATGACAATTTTTGAGAAGTTCTTTACTGCTGATGACCATTTTTTGACAGCGGAAAATATCTCTTTCCAATTTTCTACAGTTTTCAAACCTTAAGTAATCTTCACATAGTATGTACTGGTGAGAGAAGTCCCATGGATGCAGGATACAAATATCAATAGAGGATTCAGAAACTGAAGAACTAAGCACTAGCTTCCCTAGATTTCTGTGCAACTTACTTTTGTATCAAGCTGTCATGTGCTTACAGCAGTACAGTTAACACAGGATCTTCATGTTTTTGCAGCAAAGAAGCTTCAGTAAATTC
The DNA here is from genome assembly GCA_013397775.1 of Eulacestoma nigropectus. Lineage (NCBI taxonomy): Eukaryota > Metazoa > Chordata > Aves > Passeriformes > Eulacestoma > Eulacestoma nigropectus. The sequence continues at coordinate 167,802 of VZTE01003395.1, forward strand.
ATTTGTTTGATCCAACTCACCGCACAAGGCCTCCATCTGCACAGCCTTAATCATGAGCTCTTAAACATCTTTAGGGGGCATCCAAATTTCCAGATTATAAGCTTTTAGATTGTTTTTGGCTGGTACCTTGTTCCACCCTGGCTCTTTTGCTAGATTTACGCTGTGTATTTTCTGAAGTGTTTAGGATCCCTCCAGGATACCAAGTGTTTCAAAGACATGAGAATGTGCCGTCCTCTCCACTGAATGTTGGCTTCAAAGTTAAGCCACGCAATACTTTTTGTTCCCACTTTCACAAACATTTGAAGAAGAATATGAGAGAAGAACCATCATCTGTTTACCTTTTAGCCATTAAAAACTGTATGTATGTTTAGCGTCTTCATTAACATGAGCACTAACATTTACCGGAAAATAATTTAAATATGAAGAGGACTTCAAGTTATCATACACCAAAAACACAAAGAGCAACCTAAACAAGTTTTATATTTGCTGAAGGCATTCTATGTAACAGAAAAGTAATATAAATTGTTTCATCTTTGTAAATCAACCATTAGTTTTGTCTATTGAAATTATTAATCTGCAGTGCTGTTTGATTCCAAATGTGAAAAATAATTATTGTGTTTCCGTGCCTACTAACAGAATTCTGAATCCAGCTCAGCTAAGTGTCCTCAGCTTTGTGGCTACTATTAACAAATGTAAGTATTCATATTAGAATTTCTATTTAAAGAATGGCATAACTGAAACAAGACATATAATTTAAATGTGAACTTTAAAAAATCTTATAATTTATTTGAACTGTGTAGAAACTGGCAAAACAGTATTAATAAAATTAGTCTAAGAAGGTACAAATAAATGAGAGAAAATTAAAGCAAAATATAGTACTGTACTTTCGACAACTTTGATAATAATGCTTATCGTCTTCTAAAATATCAACCTCTAAATATCTGTTCTGCAACATCATTTTTTTAGTTCATTATTTTGGTTGAAGAGCTGCTCAAAGCATTGGATTTCAATGCATAAACCTCTTGCTATGAAGAAATTAATGCCAAATTATATTCTTAATCTCCCCTTTGAAGAACTGCCAGCCAGCAGTAGTTATATTAAGCATTTATTTATTGAGTTATTGGAGCTTTAGATTTGAATCTGTACTATAGATGATACCTTTATCTTCTAAGGTATCTTTTTGCTATTTTCCTGAAGAGAAAGTCCATTCTTCACAGCACATGTGGAATAGCAAAACAGCTGGTCTGCATGAAAGAAGACCTAGTTTTTCTGCCTCATAATGGCAAATCAATTAAAACTTGATTAATGTTTGGCTCAGTGTCACACAGATTTGTCTAAGAGCTGATGCTACATAAGTTAAGATGGCTGGATGCCAAATCTCTTAAAACACTGCACACAGTGCACCCTGTGCATCCCTTTCGAAACAGGTTTGTTTCCTCTCGCTGCCAAAAATGACTAACATGCAGAATGAAGACTTAGAAATACCCATCATGTGTCTTTTGTTTGCTATCAAACATAGCTAAAAATTCAACCAGAAATATGATCACGATGTAAATTGCAAGTTTCAATAATATACTTTAGAATTTACACTCTACTTTCTACTCCTTTTATTTGTGAGATAGCATAACACTAAACAAACCGGAAGATTGATAAAGCTGTCACATTCTTTCAAAATAAGAATTCTTGATACATCTCAAATACCTTGATTAAAAATTCCATAAGTTTGAGTCATTCAGATCGATTGTCTGACTGAAGTCATCTCTACAAGCAATCTATCTTTATACTCAGGCAAAGAATGGCTAATGCTGTGATGAGCTTCCTTTCAAAGAAGTAATAAACTGATTCTGATTATTTGGCAGTGCCAACCAGAAACCATATAATCATATAAATATGTGATTCTAAATAATTTGCATGAGTGCCAGGGACACGGGGAGACAGTGTGCTAGAAATGCAGAAGAAGAAAATAAATTACAGCACACAATAAATTACGTGTTAAGAATTCAGTTGTCATCTTGGTAGTACTGTGATAAGCAATCCTTCCTAACGTGGACAAAGTATATACAACATCTTTAAATGTACTCTTTCTTCTGATCACGAAAAATGTGGAGTATCATCTCGTATATTTAACTAACCATGGGTGCAGTAACTTGTCCAAAAGTTCACTGATGTAGAAAAAGCATTTCCATAATTATGGAGTCATTAAAAACCAACTAAAAATAGCAAGCAATAAATACACAGGCAATTTGTGACGTTAAAAAAAATAAAAAAAAAAAATTAAAAAAAAAAACCTGTCTAATTGACAAGGAGTCATCAGTATCACTTTTGATGGATTTAATCAATATTGATTGCACCGTTTAGCAATACTCATTGCAGTCAATAGCTCCACCCTGTGCTCTATAGAAATATGAAGCTCAGTATTTGATGTAATGTGTACTATTCAGTATTTACAGCAAAGCCATCCACGTCACTTCTATCATTTAGCACTGGGCAAGATCCAGTTACAGGCAAACGCAAACTGTGATTAGAATGGCAAGTCAAGCTTACACCTGCACAATGGCAGGTATCTATAAAGTGACCAGATTTCTCAATTGTTGCAGATTAATTTTCTCAAAATGTCTAAGAATTTTCACCAGTATCTGTATTTAGTTTTTAATTAGATATGCAGGAGGCAATTAGACATTTATTTCAAATGCTGTTAGAATTGTTTGCTGTTTCTCTTCTCAAAAGGCCAAAATAGCTGACAATGGCTAATGACTACATATTTCATGTGAAAAAGGATATGCAGACATAATTACTGCTGCAATCTCATCAGAGCAGCCAAGTCTAATTAAGTGTCAAAATAGAGTTACAGAAGGGTTATGAAACTTTCCCTCAAAAATGACGACTCAGCTGTGGTGACACATAGACAATAAAATAACCTCAAGAGCAAGAGAAACAGGACTTTTATGTAGGTTTGTGAGTAATGTTACGGAAAAGACCCTGTTCTTTCGCATTATTCATAGTATATTATTTAATTTTTTTTAAAAAATTGCAATATTCAACCTGTAGCCAGGAAAGAAAACTTACTGTAATATTCCCACTTTCATTAACAAGTCCTTAAAGCTGTTAACAACTTTTAAAATTGTTCTTCTCTCCAAATCAAACATGAGAGGCTCTCATAAGCCTTATCTCTTTTCCACTTGTAATTATTTACATTTTTAACTACTGGTATATCCTATTAATGAGTATGCTAATTATTATTAAATTGATCCTTAAAATATGAATGTTCCATATTCTGTTTGTAGGCACAAACAAATCATATGAAAGTATTGTGTTAGATGTTCGAAAACAAAGATGGGAAGGAAATAATATTATTGGCCCATCAACCTGCTAGTTTTCAAACACCTTTTCTCATTCTGTGTTGCTCTCAGCAACACAGAGCTTTCAATTTCTCATAAAATCTTGACAGAGTAATAAGCTCAGTTTTTATCTACCCTTAGTAAAGTCTGGTTCTTAAGAACAGAAGATGTAAAGATGACACATTTTATATTCTGTATATCATCCCGCACACATACACAGACATTCTTCATAATTTCTTCTTCAACGCAGCAATGACTTTTTCTCATTTGAGAAATATCCCCCAGAAATAAAAGGCAATCAGTGTGGCTTTATCACATCTCATTATTTCAAGAAGTGGCTGCCCATCTTAAGTTAGAACAAGGATTCTTCTTTTACTTCTTCCACAGAGCTCTGTCATTTTCGTGATATTTGTGTTGAATAATACTGATCCTTTTTTAATTAAAAAATGTAATTGTGTTTCAAGTCAATTCCTGGTACACTACTTATCATGTAGAGCAACACAGCTATGCTAATGCTTGCTGTGGTAACAATGTAGAATTTGCTCAGATTTTACTATTAGGAGACACTAAACTCTTCATGTGTGGCATGCTAATCTTATTCTAATTCCTCATCCATCTCTTTTGAACCTTCCTCCCTTCCTCACCCTAAACAAGTTGACAACCCCATGCCATTGAATATTATTACAGTTCCTAGAAATGTTCAGCATATATTTTATCTTGCTCAAGGAGTCCTCCTAATAATATGAATATGTACATGGAATATCTTAAAGTGATTGGCAGACAGTCACCTTTTCCTCAGTCAAGACAGATATTTAGTATTTTAATATCTTCTATTAAAAATGCAAGAAAGATTGCAGAAGTTTAACACTGCCTCTAACCCAATCAGTTCTGATTTTCCTTCCTATTCAAGCAGTGGGGTCTATGCTATGTTCTAATCAAACACCGTTCAGCCACGGGGATAAATACCAGGCTTACTTAAAGAAATTACAAATTAAGCTTTTGGGTTTTTCAGTAAGATTTTTTTTTTGGGGGGGGGGGGTTGTTTGTTTATTTGTTTGTTTGGGGGTTTTGTCATTTGTCATTAGTTTTGTGATCTTTTGCTTTGTCATGCCGTCAGTTGGAATGGGGAGACACGACAGAATCCCTGGCATAATGCAGCCCACTCCGACCAGTGATTTGAATGCAGGTGCTTGAGATTTGCACTTTTCATGTAATAACTTCGCTGCCCTCATAGAATACTCCTTGCCTGCAAAAGCAGATAGGCTGTTAAGCTATTTTATTTTTTTCTCTTTAAAAAAACCATGAAAATCACTCCAGCTTTTTATTCAAAACAGCTCATTCAAAGTACAGTCAGTGCTACACAGTATTGAAAACAATCCCTCATCACAGAGTCTGACTTGAAGAATCGATGTATGCATCCTACAATAGCCTGATTATCTGCTGAGATAAGAGCATGCCTCATCTCATCCTCTCCACTCTTACTGAAAAGGGCATCCGTGTGTTTGAGCTGAACTGCCAAGCAGGGCAGTCAGAGATGTGAGCCAGATGATGCCCCAAAATTTTGTATCAGCAAAGAGAGAGATTGAGTGAAGGCCTTAAAAAGACAAGAGTGCAAGGTGAGGAAATACGCACTGTTTATGTAGTTACATTGAATAAATTTATTTGTTTTCTTAAAACTTTTATTTAAAAAAGGGAGTGTGAGAAGATTTTGAGAAAACTTCAGGAAAGGATGTGCAATTCCTGAGCTAGCATGGGCTGTAAGATACACTACTTCACAAAAAAAGACAGTTTGGTTACCACTGAAATTAAGCAATATCCAATAAAAGTCAAAGAAAACTTATCTCTAAGCATAAGTACTGTTTATATCCTGCATTATGGCCTCTGTTCTCCTGTATGCAAGTTTTATTTTGCTATTCATACCATTCATTTAATTTTGGGATATCACTCGTGTGTAGACTAAATTCTAGGAGCTCTGGAGAATGAGAGCACACTCATACTCACATATGAGAACAGAACTTGTCTGTAAAATCGCAAAACTACAGCAAAGAATTTACTGTCTAAATGGTTTTTCAGGCCTTTGTATCACTGGATCTTTGTCTGTTCAAGCAAGCGTACAATGCTGGCTGTAGTAATACTGTGAAATAGCTCTGTGAAATAAAAATAAATTGGAAAGAAAATAAGCTATTGAAGCGACACTCATATTTCAAAGACATTGTCTTTGAGGATAAGAAACAAATTTGAGAATTTTCCAATCATTTTAAAAACTCCAGTGATCTAAAAAACAAAAAATATTCCAGACAATTATATCTCTCAATTATCATAAAAACCATTCTCTAAATTTTCTATAATGTTTATCATAATATAATTTTCAGAACCACACACACAACATATGAAATTCACTTGAAGAAGGGGCTTTTAAAAGGACCATAAAAAAACTAGACAACTAATGTTTCTCCTTGTCTCTGTATATGACAAATAGATTATTTGACAAATAGATAAATAGACAAACAAACTATATTGCAGTAAAGCTCTTGCTAGAGTGAAATTTTAATACTGTCAAATCATTTTAATTGTTCCTTATGTTTGGTGCAGCACTCAGCACCCTTGCTGTCGCTGGATGTTCCACAGATGTTTAAGAGCAAAATCCAGAATCATGAAGACTGTTTTTCCCATTATAGAGGGTATTACTAAAAAAAAAGAATCTCCTGTTTTAAATTCATATTTTGGGGGTTTTAAGCAACAAAATACAAAACTCAGATATAATTCTGTTGTTGCAAAGACCAAAAGTCATCTCTATATAAATCCTATTTTGAGCAATGCATATTGGAATTGAGTTAAATATTAACACAGTACTAGTTTCCCAGAGTCAAAGTTATTGTCTGTAATACTTTGGAAGCAATGCAGGAATGTTAAGCATAAGAACCAACTAAACTGCAGCCAGAAGGCGGCCCTTTCAAATGACGTTAAAGAATAAAAGGCTGCAAAATAAAATGGAAAAGATATACTGAATATAAACAATTTGTACCGCACGGTCAGCAGATATTCGTTGTACCTGTAAAAAGTAATAATGTTTTGTATGCTCTGAGAAGCAGACAGCCTCGAAGAGACTGTCTTCCTCTTCTGTGCCATGCCGGTATTCCATCCACATATTTTTTACACCTAGGAACCCCTTAGTTCAAAATTCCACGAAACCTTTTTTAGAAATCACATACTTTTTTATAAATTTAGGTTCTTGCTATGGCTGTCAAATACTGTCAGTCAAATTTAGCTCACAAAGCACCAGACAGGCTGCTGGTTATACAAATTTGGATCACAAATTTAAAATCTGCCTTGTCCTTGTTATCTATTTACAGCAGAGAAATGTCTCAATACAAAAGAGATTAATAAATTTAGGGGTTAGTGAGGGGATCAAGTGTCATAGTAGAAATACAGTATTTATTATAGAGAATTCAACAAGTATTCAGGGTCTCTGCAAACGTATTAAAAGTTTTGCTCCACTAATATGATACATTAGATGATGAAGTTTTCGTCCTTCTTCATACAGTCTCACACCTGTAAAGAAACTTCTCCAAGTCCACAATCAATAAAAAAAATTTACTTTAATAAACTTACTCTTAGGGGTTCTGTGATAGAGTTCCATTTAGAGTGTCTCTTTCACAGAGAGGATTGCTTCATTTTTATCTCACCTGAATACAGAGAGAAAGGCAGTTATTCATGAAGGAAGGAATACCAGTGTCACTCAACTTTATTACAAAAAGAATTAGAATAGATCAAAGCTTATGCTACTAATAAAAACCAGGTTTGCTAGAAGTACTTTATAAAAAAATTTTTTTTTTTCAAAAAGATGGGGGTTTGCCAATTTTATGAAATTATGGCCAGATGCAAGAAACTATATCAATGCAACATATCTTGATTTAAAAAAACAGAAAATCTAGCAAAAAAAGCTGGAGTCTCTGTATGTCTGGTAGTATCTGGTGACATACTAACTCAGTAAGAAATTTATATATCTGGGAGGTTTGGAATCAGAGGAATGAAGGGGGTTTAAAGGGAATTATTGAAGTTTGTGACATTTATATTACTGTGAGGAAACTTAACTCAGCCTTTGAAAGCATTTCAGCATTTGGCGGAAACCAGACCCTGAAATAGAGCAATACATTCTCTTCTGTCATTCAGTGTCTCCCCAATTACCAAGCTTCAATCCACTTCTCAGAGGAGTAAGAAACATGAAAGACAGCTTTGTGAATGACTGATTAACATGGAAAAGATCATTTCTCTAAGATTATATTGTATTCCTAACAAGACCAAAAGTGTGCACTAAATTATTATTATGATAATTAACTTTGGCAGACTTTGTCTTATTGTTAAAAAGCAGTAATAAGGTACCTTAAGAGGTAGAATAATTACACTTAACTGCTGTAATTAGTAAGTTAATTCTCAGGTAAAAATTATTCATAACATAGGAATTATGCAACTGCTGCCATTTAAATTCTTACTGCAAGACCTTCATATAATTTAAATCAAGCATTGTTAGCATTTCTGAACCTTTACTTCAAAAAGGTAAGAGAAAAAAATCCATTCAGGAAGAAGAGCATTTAATTTCTGTGTCAATGGACTGCAATGTCTGAAACTGAATATCAAAATATGCATATGTCATCCAAATTGAAGAGAACAAAATTAATATTTGCACACACAACTTTTGTGATATCAGTTTGTTCCTTTTCTACCAGGTGCCATCCCAAAATCTTTCTTCACTTTCATTTGTTTTTGTATTTCACTGCAGGATCAAAAAAAAACCAAACAAAATTTCACAGAGAAATTTCATCTTCTGTTCTGTTCATAGAGAATGTGTGCAAAAATTTGTGATTTCATATAATTTAAAGTGAATTTTGTTCATTGCCTTAAGATCTATTTTCCTGATGACCTACACTGCTATTTCTGAGTGATCTTCAGAAAACCAAAAAATGAGTGATTTCAGTCATGTTTTCTAATAAATGGTTCATTACAGTAATACATATGTATTGTATAAAACTCCTAGACTGCTTGCATTTTACTATCAATAATCCTAGATATCTTCTAAACGACAGCACGCAGCTGTCATGTCCTTATTACACAGGAAGTCACATAGGTCATCATTTTTCCAAAGATGAACACGCAAATCCCATAAAGGGGCAGTGAGAAACAGAAAAGGCCTTGACACCGTACAAGCACTGCTCAGCAACAGCTAAAACATTGGTGTGTTGTCAACGCTGTTCTGGTCACAAGTTCAACAGAGGAAAGTAAGGACATGGGCAATACTCAGATGGCATTTTAAAGAGTTTGATATTGTCTAGTAGCTGATTATATGATGGGGCCTCCTCAGCATATGTCACCTTTCCCTTCTCCTCCTCTGATCGTAGTCCGAAATTTTCACCTTCAGACCAGTTTGTGATGGCTTCCAGGATTGTTGGGTGATTGGGGTTTCCTATTCAAGCTTGCGGTGTGATCAGCACAACCCACTTATCCCATCAGTGGCATGTTGTGTGGAAGGGACTTTCCCTTTGAACATCCAGCCCAGCACAGGCAATTGGGGTGCCAGAAGCAGCTGTGCTGCAGTACCAGTCACTTCTGAGGCAGCTTGAACCCCTTCATAAGCTTCCAGGATCTCTTTTTCAGTTGGGGTGTAACAGGATCCTTTGCATCCCCAAATTCAGAATCTCAAGGGTCGTCCTCAGGTTTCTCTGGGTACTTTTTGCCAGAGGCTCCAGGAAGGCCCATTCTCACCAGCTACTATGTAGAGCATATTTTTCACATCTTGTCCTAACTTGACTGGTCTACTGGGGCTACTTGTATGAACAATCTCTCGTTTAATTTGTTCAAAAGCTTGTTGTTCAGGACCCCTCTTAAAATCATTTTTCTTCCAACTCCCTTGACAGAGAGGGCTTACAATAAGACTGTAGCCTGGAATATGCATCCTCCAAAAACCCACAGTGCCTAGGAAAGCCTGTGTTTCCTTCTTGTTGGTCAGTGGGGATATCAATGTATTTCAAGTGTTGTGGAGCCTCACCCTCTTCCGGTGCAGTCTGGATCAGTCCATGGCAAACAGCAGGGTTGTGTTCCCACCCCTGGGGCAGTCAGTTCCAGGTGTACTGCATACCCTTCCAGGTTAAAGCAAACTGTGGCCCGCACTCTGCTGCTAAAGGAATGGAGAAAAAAACAATAGCGTTTGATGATGGCACGCTCTGTACAAACTTCTGGCACAGTACTTTTCTTTCACCTCTTTTGTCGCTTTGTTAGGGCATTTTGGTTGTTCAGGGGTCAACTTCCAAACCATTGGAGCAGAATAATCCTTCAAAAACTGGCCCAATATCTCCCACCTTCCATGCCACTCAAGGCTATCCACCCTCAGGGTAGATCTCTGAATAACCTCCCAAGAAATCTCTGTCTTGACTTTAAACCTGGCAGACTTGGCAACAAGAACATGCTTTCCTTAACATCCAAAAGGAATCCAAAATTCTCAAAAGCTGTAGTAAGAGGCCTGAAGGAGGAAAGGGGAATGAAAAGCTGGGGAAAATCATCCTCCCCTGTTTACCCCACAGACTGGGTACTTCTATTAATGGACTCTCAAAGGTAGGGCCCAAGGTAAGGGTATGAGAGCAACACTGACTACACATCCCAAATGACCCTCATTGCCCTTGATGTTATCATGTCACAAGCTGATATCTCACGGTACATCAACAAAGCAATCCTGATCCCTGTCCCTGCTCTGAAAAAGAGCACCATGATGGGCACACAGCGCACGTATGGAAACATACACAGGCTTAGGTACCACAACCATCTGAACAGACCAAGCAACATTGTGACCAGGGGACCTGGATATAATACAACAAGTGCTTAGACAGAATTTGTTTCTGATGAGCCTGGGGTTTTAATGAAAGACTTCTGTCCATCATAAAGAAGTACGTATTCTGGGACCTAACATTGAATCATTGAAAGGTTCAGGAACTTTTTACTAGAGCAGGTTGCTCAGAGCTCCATCCAGCCTGGCCTTGAACACCTCCAGTGATATTCTGATTTTGTTGTCAAGTCATCTCTACAGCTGGACAGAGGCAGTTTGCAGAAGAAATATAAAATTACCTCTGAGCCATAGGTACAGAATTTAAATCATAGAAAAAAAGACACTGCATTATTTTCCTGGAACACTTTTTGTGTTTGTAAACCATAACACAATATTCAGCTGTATTCACTCAGGTATTCTAAGCTTACTGTCCTCATTATAACATTAGCACTTAATTCTAACATGTTCCATCTCAGACTACATATGTACAGGTTTGCTGAAAATTTGCATTACTGGGGATCAGCCATACAGAGAAGAAAAAGACAGTATTTTGCAGATATGTGACAGAAGCCTGATTATCAAAGAAGGATTCAAGTTGTGTTTTCTGCTCTCTGCCTCAGCTGAAAGGCAAATTTTCTCAACGGCCTGACCCTTTTCCAAAATTCACCGTCAGTGTCTGGTATTCTACAATGCATTTGCGTTATTTTTATAACTAAATTCCCCAGTTAAGGCTCTGACTCTTCAAGAACAAAATCTCAACACATACACCAGGAAATGAGTACTTCATTCAGTTTCTGCTTACAGGAGCAGACAAGGAGGTTCCACGCTAGTGTCTCAGCACTCCTTTTGGCTCTAAAAGGAGCAGTTAAATTCTCAGTGTTCAACCCTAAAAAAATCTAGCTTCCAGATCTTGTGATCCTACCCAAATCTATCACCGATAAGCAGTATTACTGATATGATAATTCCTTTTATTTAAACATTTTTTTTACCTCATTAAACACGCTTAAGAATCAATAAATACTTGATAAGAGTATAAAGAGATAAAATAAACCAACTGGTACATGATACATGAAGCAGGTTCTTATAAATATGATAAAAGTTTAAAAGCCATAAAAGGTTCTCTACAGGTGCTAATTTTACTACTTGAATGAAATTAATAAGACTCTCCATAAAACAGCAGGAGATCCTTAGATTACATGAGTAATCAGCAAGAAAATTTATTGTGGATTCATGAAGCACTAAGTGTTTGTGTAATGTATGCAAAAGTGGTACTTTATTCTCTGCAGTGAACAATTCTGAGTCCTTATAATAGAAAAATATTTAATAGCTTGAAAACTCTTGAGGCATAGTTTTAAAAAGTTGTTCAACTGTGATTAATTCAACTCATGACAAACTAGTAATGAAAGGTCTGCCTTGTTTTAATATTCAGTAGGAGCCATTATTAAAATAACTACTTAAAGTTAAACAATGGATATAGAAACAACTGAAAATCCAACCTGATGTGTAGGAATGTAAGAGATAGGAGAGTGAATTTTGCAAATTGGGTAGTGCGTTAATCTGAAAAGCTAAACCAACTTTTCACCTTGGCTGCAGTATGGATAATGTATTTATTTACATGTTCCTGCAAACTTCATGTTTTATGAACGTTCTGTTTATTTCAGATGAAGAAGTTCCAGAAGTAGTGTCATAGAGGAAATTCTGTCGCATTTTTGCTATCAAATTCTCAGTAAATTATGCCCTCCAAGGAAGAATATAGCCAAGCTTTAATAACTTTTTCAAAAATCTTTTACTACAATGTAGCATGGAATCATGACTTTGTGTTCAATACTTTACATTTAATATTTATTGATTGCTGCAATTAATTGCTTTTGGTTTGTAGCTTGGGGTTTAATTAAGTGGACTAAAAGTGTCGATACACTGCGGCTCTTCAACTGACTGACAAATGAAACTAAATAATGCTATACCATGACTGGTTATTAATGTTCTGTCAATGAAACAAGCAAGGGGAATGCATGGGTCAGGGAAGTAGTAATAATAATAAAATACAGAGCTTTTAACACTTAGATTAGCTGCTCAGCACAGATTAACCGTAGCTAAAACGACTGTAATCTAAGGACCCCCATTCATTCATCTTGTATTATGTGTTATGTGAAATGAGATTACTGATAACAGTACAGTGCTTAAAGACATCTCTTGTCCTGAACAGAGGTGAGCAGATTCTGCCCAGCTTTGGAACTGATTGAAAGGCACATGGCTGTGTCAGTACAGCGCTAAAACAAAGTAAACACATCCTGCAGAAAAGGCCACAATACTAGCTGGAGTGTAAGAATGCATTCCCCATGGCTTTTGAACTGAATCTGTGTCATATTCCACAGGGATGTAGTTTGGGCAATGGCAACACACAGTGTGGCTACATCCATTGACAGTTCAGGAAAGGGTCTTTGCATCAACTAATTTGGGGACTGATCTACACTGTGACATTTGTAACTGTTCACCTCTTTACAGGACTCTAACCCAATAATCTAAATAGGCTCATTTCTGCACTTGTCAAGTAAAAAACATAAAAAATAGGAAAACATATTTTTATAGTGTTGGCACTTCTCAGGAATATTATGTTAAATCTTATGCAAAGAAAGATGCTATGTTTGTTGAGGTCAGTTGGTACACCTTTGATAGCAACATAGCTTTGGAGAAGTGAGAAAACCTGGTCCAGAATATGACGTAAAATCCAGTTTCCCTGCTTAAAATACTAGTTGCACATTAACAGATGTTATAAATTCTAACCAAGTAACTTGTATCTGTTATATGCAGATTCTTCTAGTCATCATTTAAAAGTCTGGACACACACGGTTTCTAAGACCTGATTGGTTAACTTACCCTAAACCACAGATGTTCACAAACTGTGCATCATTAACTAAAAGGCTTAAAGCAAAACTTCATTTGTCAGTGTTGCAGGTTATCTATGAAGCTGCTGCCAATCTCTTTTGGGCATCAATGTACTACTGCATCAAGTCTTCCCAGGCTTTCAAGGCTTTCCCTTTCCTACATGCAAGGCAATTTGCCATTTATCAGCTTCCTTTCAAACTTCCATGCATCTGCCTGTATCAAAAGACAGCATTCAGCTACACATGTTCGCAAGGCACTTAATTTTGAAAAAGCTGATGGACTTGGCTCTCAAAATATCACAATTTCACAGAATCACAGAATATGCTGAGTTGGAAGGGATCCACGAGGATCCTCCAGTTCAACCCCTGGCCCTGCACAGGACCCCCCAAGAGTCACACCCTGTGCCTGAGAGTGTTGTCCAAATGCTTCTTGAACTCTGTCAGGCTTGGTGCTGTGACCACTTCCCTGGGGAGCCTGTTCCAGTGCCCAACCACCCTCTGTGTAAAAAACCTTTTCCTGATATCCAGCCTAAACTTCCCCTGACACAACTTCAGGCCATTCCCTCGGGTTCTGTCATTGTCACCACAGAGAAGAGATCAATGTCAGCCCCTGCACTTCCCCTCATGGGGAAGTTGTAACTGCAGTGAGGTCTCCCTCCAGTCTCCTCTTCTCCAGGCCGAACAGACCAAGTGACCTCAGCCACTCCTCACACAGCTTCCCCTCAAGACCCTTGCTCAGAACTTTATGAATCTTTTTTACCAAGGATTAGTGTTTTCATGACTCTTCCCTCCAAATACCTTACCATGCTGAATATCTGCTTTTAAAATTAGTTTAGCCTTTATTCCCCTCCCTCTTCATACCAACACACCCCCATATGTGTATATTTATACATCTATAGGTTTACTGCGTCTTCTTATCTGATGCACATCTCCTGTAATGCCTTCAGCCATTTTCTCCCTGACTGTGGACAAATCAGTCTCACTAACACTTCAGTTTACTATTTAAGGACAAATAATAATCTTGTGTTCTGGGCAAATAAAAGCAGACCATCTTCAATAATAAAGCACCGTGCTTGCATGATATAATGTATAAAAATGGGTTACACAGAAAGAGAAGATTTAATAATTTGTAAAATATTTGTATTTTGGACAATTATTTATGTTTTTCATATTATCTGCAAATGCAAATACAAGACATGAATCATGCCCTTTAACATATTTCTCTGAGTGTTCTGAGACTAGATCAGATGGAACATTTCATCAGAATCCTTGCAATCATGCAAACAAACATGAGCATCTGCATTTTAAATCTTAACTGCTAAAGCACCATGAAAACCTAAGTGCTGGCAGATTTGCTCTGATTCTTCTGGCAAAGCATGGGCTCATATTCTTTACCTTAAAAGCATTCTGCACAGGAGATGAATGTAAAATTTAGCTTTCATAGCTGACACATATATAGCAAAAAGCCTTACCATCATTAAATTTAATTCTGATAAAGAACACAGCAATTCCTATGCTACATTATTTATATATTATTTAAAGAGACTATTCAGTAGATACAAATTCAAACAATTATATCCACCTTTCATCTTTGAACCCTATCGATGTTATTTCGGCATCTGCTCTCCGTAAATCCTAGCCAACTTGAACAACTATGGATCTAGGATTCGAGATGCAGTATCCTATATCTACGTGTTTTTTCTGCAGAAATGACATTACCTAGAAATACACACAGAAACTTTTCATCCTGATAGGCTAGTTCCATCCTTTAGTGGCCTCTTGCTGTGTGACCAATCTTTATAATTTAACTTCTTTGGCCACTTCTTTATTCAGGCGTTTAAGAAAGAAAGAAAGAAAGAAACAAACAAACAAACAAACAAACAAAAAACAGAGGCTGTTGCATAAAAAAGAATCCCATTTAATTACAAAGTCCAAAATATTTATATAAAAGGCGTGGCCAGCTGTCTGCGTTTTTCTGCTTTGTAGGCTACTCTCAAGTTTTCAGCAATGTCTACACTGGGCAACGTAGAACTAGCGCAAGGATCCCTGTGTTGGGGTTCAGTCAGACTAGTAAATCTGGAAATGATATGCATACAGTGCTCTCCCCAAAGCGCTCACTCTGAAAAAATGCCTGGGATGATGAAAAAAAGAGACCGCCAAATGGTATGTACAGTGCCTCTGAGGAAGATAAAGACTTTAAAAGCAACCATAACCACAAAAGTATGCAGACAAAATCTGAATGGTCACATAAACATCTGGAAGAGAATCTGTAGCTTGGCAGAGTTGCAACTTCAGTTTCTTCCTTTTTACATGTAACAATATATTCCTTCTGTGATATATCATTCCCTACACTTGTCTAAATGATGTGGTCAAATTAAAAACAGCACAAGCCCTAAAGAAAAGAAAGCTGGCCTAAGGACTGAGGATTTTATAAGCAGCCCAAGATTCCAGTCTACAAAATCCCCAAGGCCACTTTGAAAATCTCAACCTAAATGTTTAGTCGAGTTGCTATCTGCTTTTCTTTCAAACTGCAAATCCCAGTTGTTCTCGCAATTTCCTACTGAGCACCGTGCTTATCCATGAAACATAAGCTGTGGTTAGGATGAAACCTTTGCCCTGCATTTTCTCCACGGATACAAACTGTCTGTCAAAATACTACAGCACCGCTACCATTCCCCTCACATTGCATTTACCAACACCTGTACTTTAGGATTTAGGAGGCTTCAGAAACCATCTTTCTTAAGGATTTTCAGCAATGTAAAAAGCATTGGTGGTCGATTTCAAGTTTTTAATATGATGCAAAAGAATGTGAGTTGGTTGCAAATACAAAGCACTGTGGAAAGGAAGCAGGCATTCTAGATAAAAGTACTTAAGATTAATTTAACATGCACAGGATTTCCCAATTAAAACTTTTACATTAGCACTGCATTTTAAACAGTTAATCTCCTAACGAGACATCCCCAGCAATAAGAAGTGAATTGCAGGACTGAATAAGGCCCTGAGGCCTGCATCTGGAAAAGGCTGTGCTTTGTAAATGTTGGATTTATGCTGCCGTCACAAATCTGCAATGAAAGAGCTGCACTGCCACCTACTGCCAAGATGTCTTTTCCCACCAGAAGCTGCCACTAAAGGGAAGAAACAACCCTCTGTGCTTCTGCACAAAATGCTAACCAAAGAAAATTATGCAACTCAATTCTTCACGCACATAAATTTTACGCTTTTTTTTAAACTCTAGTAGCTGGAAAGGCAGATAGCTTATTTTTCTGTGCCTTTTCTTCATAATACGGTAAAAGCCAAAGAATGCTGTGCTAAACAATGTGGGAGAGTCTATGCAAAAGTCTGGTTTTCCCTCTCTTATTCCCAGATCTCCACTGTCATACCTTTGAATCCTGGCTGACCTGCAATCATCTCAGCTAATAATACCCCGACTGATTCATCCAAAACAGTTACACTGAAGTTGATTTCTTCCCTTCCCTTAGGGGTCAAAGACAATATCTCTGTGATGTGCCCAATCTCCAAGAGTCTAGATGTGAATGAGTCTTGCACAGCACCTCACAGCCCCATTGTGGAGACACTGCCTTAATTAAAAATGAAGTTTTACTGTGGTTTCCTTTCGGGGTCTTTTTTGACAGCTAAATTGCAAATCAATTAACATTTTGAGAAGAGCTACTCTCTTTCCTAGTAGACATAGTCACTAACAATTGCTTATGAAATAAATTTTTAGAAGTAGCAGAAAACAAAGGGACTCAGTATTTCAGAACACAATGAAAGACACTTAGCAAATAGTGAAGTAGGGAAGAGAGAACATCAGGATTAATGAACGTCAGCTGTGCTCTCTGTAAATTCTAGCCAACTTGAACAACTATGGATCTACGATTCAAGATACAGTATCCTACAACTACATGTTTTTTCTGCTCTTTGCCTTAATTGTATATGTAAATAATATTACAGGTGTACAGGTGAGAGAATCCCCATCCTTGTGTTTATAGTTGTTTGGTAACACTAAAGCACAGATCAACTTGAGCTGCTGCTAGGAAAATCACAGCATTACATATCATCTGCAAGCACTCTGGGGGGAAAAATATCTTCAATTCACTGTGTCAGTGGTGTCTCAGACTGAAGTTGTACTCACACACTCAAGAAATATGTGCCCTTCCTACGTTACCATCAAAATAAGTAAAGAATCAAGCGAGACAGCTTAATTGCATTTTTTAAGACAAGACTTTTTTTCTTTCAGACAGGTGCTCCTGCAAGTACAGCTGTGGTGAGATTCACTTCTTTAATATCTGGGGAATAAAGCTCCAGACATACTGACACTATCTCCTCCTCTGCCTTCAGGCTTAGCAATACTCCACATTTCAAGTACAAATTCAACTACAAAATTTGTGTGTCTCCATTCTGTATCTTTTTAGATACATAATATCTCACAGCACCAAAGGATTTCTATGTTTAGGGCCTAGAAGAGAGCTGTTTCTTTTTAAAAGCATGAATACAGCACAATAATCCTTGAGAAAGCATAAATTTTCACACATTTGCACTTGAAAGGTGTCCTTTCGATTTTCACTTATCAAGAGAGTAGTTCTGAAGAATTAAATCTGCTAGAAATTATATTTTATCTGTTGCCCTGAAATTAAAATCTTGTATTTATCTGTTCATTGTCTTACGTGCTTTAGGGTTTTTACTGCAAATACATTCAGAATTTTTGTCTCTATTACAGAAGAGTGGCAAGAGGTAACAAAAAACAAATAATTTTTTGTTCTGTCTTTATAGAAATGTTACCTTTTCTTCCCACTGGAAATTCTTAAAACATCTTCCTTCCAGCAACAAGCCTACATGATAAGTTTTATATGGCATACTATGTAGTGTTAACAAAAGAAAGGTGTACTTTATCTATTCCTTCTATCCACTGTGTTTTAATGTATCTAATGAAATAGTTTCCATCAAGAATAACAGACTTTTAAGCCATCTCTGCAAAAGCCCTCCAGCCAGCAAAGTCAGTCTAACTAATTATATGTTTTCTTCTTGTGTTTTTACACAAAATCATAAGACAAGACAAGTATATAGCAAGGGAAGTCCAGAAACAACTTTAGGAAGACTAATCTGCCCCTCTACACTTTCCGTATCTGCTGTCTTGGGTTTCATCCCTAGTTGGCCAGACCACCACACACTTGGTCAAAGTCAGTTGTCACTTTTACCTATGTTAGCAAGGTGTGTCCATGAAACATTTCTGAGCAGAAGTGCAAAAGCCTAATGTCCTATAACACAACAAGTATTTAGGCTGTGCTCAATCCGAAAGCATTTTGCAAATGCAAAGCCAAAAATATTGAATTCCTTTCTGTATTTAGTTTTGTAGAACTAGGGGTTTTTTAACTCTGCTCTTTTCTACTTCCTCTCCCCCAAACAGTCTCTCTTGGTATCCTTTGTCTTTATGCAAAGAAACATCCAACAGTATTTGAGCTGAACCTTCTACAACATTCAGCTGTGTCCATGGTGGGAAAAATAGGCTATCCATTTTCAAAAGAAACTGCAGTAAATACGAGAATCAATGGAGAACTGAAAATAAAAATCTACAGGAAAATTGTGAAGATGGTTTTGGGAGGCATATAATTTCTAGTAAACTATACATATTCTTTTTCATTATTATTATTTGCTCAGAACCAATCCTGCAATGCATTCCCTTTTGTAAGTTACCTTTCTTAGTAGTAGAAAGGCAAAGACAAAAGGCCAGAACCTCAGAACCTGTAAATTATGTGGCTTGCTGACCCATAATAACACTGTTCCAATAGGAAATATGAATAAGGAAAATCCTGATGTACTACAATGCAAACCCAGGATTTCTACTGTTTGCAGTGAACTTGAGAATTTGCTTAATAAGAAGCTTCATTAACACACGGCAGATATGTTGTTATACAGGCTAACAGCACAAACCTCTGGCTCTCACGTAGAGAATAAACCTTTCAGAGGCGCAGTACCACTTTCTGACAGAGACTGAGTGCCCAGCTTCCTGCTGATGAATGACAGGATGTCCAAATGACAACACGGCAACTTCACTGAGCAAAATAAAGATACAACCCTCTGAATGACAAAGGTTAACCACATACAGAGACGTGTCCAGGCTAACAAGAATGCCACGTTACAAAGGCTTTAGCTGTAATTTTTTCTCAGTTTTGGTTCACAATTAATAGCCTGATCCCTACTACAATAGTCAACACCATTGTCAACTGTTGTGACTGAATATGCCGGCTGAGTAGCACAGCTCTTCCATTTTTCTCTCCTCACGATATGCATTACTGATACTCTCAGACAAAAGTTAATGAAATATCTGCAAGATCTGCACACATAGTTAGATCTTTGCTAACTAAGAATTTAAAATTCTCTTTTATAAATCCTTAGTGGCAAGCCTAGGTCATTTTAAGGCATATCTGTTGGGAAAAAGTAGCATATCAAGCAAAAGTATAGAAAGAAATGAGACTTTTATACAGCATTTCTGTTTACATGGAGATTGAGGTTGGTGTAGGCTTTTACAGATCCTCCAGTTCTGTCCACCTCAAAGGCAATTATCTCACCTCCAGCTTGGTTCTCAGATAGAAGAAGGATTGCGACAGGATTTCTTACTCAGCAGTTGCTATTTCTTGAGAAATTTAATTTTAATGTTCCTCATTATTTAGCCTTCAGCTGATTAAGTAAATTAAATCACCAAAATTCTTAGAAACTAGTGGTAGATTTAGTAGAGAGGACTGTCCCTCATTTTCTACTAGACGCTTTATTTTGCACATTCTTTTTTTTGATAAAGATCCTCAAGTAAAAAGAAAAATCAAAAAAATTATACGTTCAATTTTCATTACCAGCTTAAAAATGCAGTTCTGCATTCTATAGGCTTTACAAACAGGCTTCTTTAGTTTTTATTTTCTGTGATGGTTAAGAAAGAAATAAACATATTCAAGAGCTGGAAAATATTCCTGATATACAATCTATTTTCAAAAGGAAGAACACAGCTCAATCCTAGACATAAAAATAGTTTTGCTAAAATAGTGTCTTTAAGTAAAAGTGGTTAAGCTTAAACCACCATAGTTTGAGGAAAAACACTTTTTTTTTTTTT
>VZTE01003395.1:187968-230708 GCA_013397775.1 Eulacestoma nigropectus
TTTACTGTATTATGCACAGGGAGTTGCAACGAATTGTTCCTGACATTAAAGAGAAGATGATCAGTAAAATGTTCGGCACGTCTTCCAGATGCTGACAATAACAAAGCAAAGCAATAAATACACTGTACATATTGATGTGGTCTTCGTGAATACCTGGCAAGAGTGGAGCATGCTTGAGGTGAAGTCTCTTCTCCATGGTTCTTCCAACCACAAAGAAAGCAGAAGATGAGATGAAGAAAGAGAAATTCAAATGGTAATTCTGCAGCTCAGAGAGATAGGACACTGTTGAGCTGAGTGATATCTAGGAGGTGAGACAGAGTTAAACCAGTATTACTTATCCACATGCAAGGATTGTATAAGGATTGTGCCTTCAAAGTACCTGTGCCTGGCTTTCAAAGGTGGTTCTTACACAGTCGTCTATGAAGCACTTCTGCTGAATGTGACGTTCAGAGATCCATCTAATCCTCAACTACATGAAAGAACAAGTTAGATTTTACTTTAATCCTCATTATTGTACATGATCAACTGCCTGAATTTAAGATTTGCAACTTTATTTATGTAAAACAAAAATTATGTGCCTCTTACATGGATAAGCATTGCTGAACGATGTGCTGGTTAGACACAGAACACTCATTTGTTTCCACGTTAAACAATTTGATATCAAGTGCGCCTCTTCATTTCTGAGTTGCTTTCTCTCACAGTTCGATCAAGCTGCAGTGACATTTAGGCTAGAATTCTGCTAAGGCTTTGCAATTGATGACACAGGACTCTGTAGCTTTGGCAGAGTGCTTTACCAAGCATTTTCCCCAAGAAGGAAAGCTATGACTCTCCTTACTTGGCGGCTGAACTATTAAGCACCTGGTTTAAAAATTTTCAGTCAAGTGAAGAGAAAATTTATGAACAATGAAAACTGAAAGAGCTCTCAGGTTAAAACAAAAAGAAACAAAAAACCTACAGTGTTTAAAGAAGAAAAGAAAGGGATTCAGAAGCTCTGAAGAGATTCTCACCATCTAAAATAAAACTAAATATTTCAGAACCCCCAACATAATAAAGGTTAAATAAGGCGGTAGCCCTCCTCCTCATGCTAGAGAAACTTGCATGTTAAGGTTGTTTCTCTTTAATGAGTGAGCCTAGGATGATCTTTCATCTAAAGCATAAGAATGCAAGCCTCTTTACCCTAGGAACTTTGTGTGGCGTACAGGCACGAGTATCTCTTGGAAAAGAGATTAACCACGGCCAGGACTGACAGAATACCTGCGAATGTAGGCAAACTTCTTCATGTCTCATTCCCCCATCTTGAAAATATTCTATTATTCTTGAAGGAACAAGGTTAATGTCAAGAAAACTAGTCAGAATTTCTTCTAGATAGTTCAATCACTTTCTTTGATTTTAAGGCCTAAAAGACCACTCTTTTCTGCTGTGCCACATGGATGAATAAAGATTAAAGATGCCAAGCCACTTTTTTTGGATTACCTGAAGCATAGGCTTTGCAAGTGTCATGTTCTGGCTCTAATATACAACAGGAAATTAAAGCTGAAATACCCACCAAAAGTAAGACAATATTAAGAAATGTACTGTCAAGACAAAAACACTTGAAACGTGAACCTGTCATTTAATGCTTGACAATAGCAAAATGAGAGCTCAAGGTGAAGAGAAAAACATTATATTGACAAAAATATCTTTGCTTCATCTATTAAAATGCTCTTCAAGTTTTACTGAACTGAACAAAACTGAGAAAACAGTACATTATTCCAATAGCATCAGACACCTGAGAAGCTGCTGCAAAGGCCAGAGTGAACCTGAAGTACTCATTCTAGAAGGCAGAGCAGCAGCCAGAAGGACTCAGTGGTACCAAGGCAGAAAGGAACAACACAGAACACATAGATAGACTTGTGTCTAGAGAGCCTGAGTACAAATGAACCTTCTTGGTCTTCTGGCAGGAACTTCTGGAACACGTAGCCATGGTATGACATAGCCCTGATGGGCTGAATCCCCATCCCACAGCTCATGAAGGACCTCAGCCAGGCACTCTACCCTGGCTCTTGAACCTCACTTCCACAGTCTTCAGAATCTTCATACAATATTTTTAGTGTCTCCTTGCTGTTCGCAGGTTATACTTATTTTTAGACTTGTGCCTGTATGTCCAGGTCAGCAGCTTTTACAAATAAGAAAACATATTCTGTGCTGGAAGAGCAATGAAGTGTTTGTGCTCCAGTAAGACAAACAGCCAGGCTCTGCATTAAATCATCCAGGTGTCCATCACTGTAAAATATGAGCATAGTTTCTAAGTAATTGTATAGAAAAACTGTTAAGCATAATTAAATATAATTTCAATCTCATCAGATCCTCATATAATTCTCTTTAGGATTAGTTTTAGACTTCTAAAAACATTAGATTAAGCACAAATAGTGAAAAGGCATTAATTAGCTCCATTTGTTCATTTTATAAAGCTCTACAGTGCAACGTTTTGCAAAAAGGAGATAAAACGAAGGATGTTGAAATGCATGAATTGGTATATTAAAGATATTGCTCTTGCTACCAACACACTTTTAATCAAAACTGGACGCAATCCTAAACTAAAAGCAGCTATCACGAAAAAAACTCTCACATTGTAATAAGCCCTCATTTAAATTTCTGTTATTTTCCTTCTTCCCTTGCACATATTTATTTGTTCACCCATCAAATTCAGGGAAGCAGAAGCATTTTAGGATAAGTCAGATAGACTTAGGTGCTGAGAATTACTTAAGAGAAAATCTGTCACAAATCTGCAGCTTCAAAAAAGTTCTGATAACCTGGACATCTGAATACTATGATAAATATTATGTTTTATTTCTTAATTAATAATATTCTATATGCATTTGTTATTAATGTGGTAATCCTGTATCATATACCAGAATGGGCACTATAGCTCTGAAGTCTGTCTGAGACCTCCTTTGCATCAACAGGGTTAGTGGGATGTAGCTGACCAGCTGAAATTGATACCTTGTCCCACTCTATTATACACAGGGCAAATTGTTTTCATATTCTGATCTTTTAGAAGGGGCAAAATCTTTTCTCACGACACTGTATGCACACAGCAATGTGAGGAAAGAAAACCATGGTGCTCTGCATCAAACATTATTAATGCACGTTTAATATGGAAGTTACTATGTAGTGACAATCAATTATTAAAAACACACATTAATTTCTGTCCCTTTCCACATGTCAATTAAATAACAGTCTTTCAGAATTTGTTTGTATTAATGCTTCTCAGTTTAAAAATCAGAACCATTCTTGGGAACACGTTGACTTCTGTAATGGTTTTCAGATGGTCGTTTCTTGAAAGGTGAGAGGTGACAGATGCTACTGCACAGTGCTTTTCTGTGGTCTCTTAACTTATTCATTTGCATGCATTTATGTGTCCTGAATCATCATGCAGTGACATTACAATTATGACAAGCTAAGATTCCACTGTATATAGGCTCCCCTTAATTAGTTCCCTTGTTTATATGATTTCCTTGTTAACTTTGCAGAAGGCTCTAAAACACCACAGTCTTATTAGGCAATGTTAAAAGTCTACTTAAAAGCCATCTCTTGATATAACATCACAAATTAAATCAGTAGCACCGCTAAGCATTTACAAATATGGGTTCAGTTATAGATGCATCATGATGCATTTCTGACTTATTTCAGTCACTTTCCATAAACATTCAAATGGACACATTTATTTTGACGCAAATATGCATTGAAAAATACAAAAAGTGATGTGAGAAATGACATGGCCATGCAGCTGCGTAAGTCCTTATGTTAGATGTCTTTGTGTGTAGTTTGAAAGCTTTTTGTAGGATTATGGTTCTTCAGAATACAGTACAGAAAAAAAATAATATGCAATTTGCTCATCAATATATTACTGAAATTCAGATAGGACAGAGATAATTGATTTGTATTAAAGGCAAAAAACCACAAAAGCATACATTGAAAGTGGTAGTAGAGAGGGGCTTTACGATTCAAATTCAGTTGTAGTGGAAACTTCAGATAGGCAAACTGTATTTTGCTAAGTCAATTTGCACTGTGATCAGGATACTAGGATATGGCAGCTAATAATAATTTCAAACATTTCTTTCAATAATTCGTGGTTTTATTTAATAAATAAGCTTGTCTTATGTCATACTATCTTCACATCTCAGATATGACCATTCTTTTGAAAATAGCTTAATAAATATATTTATAGAAATTACAGACAATTATTAGCTGTCACCATTCCTTTAAAACATATATACTTATTTTTAGACTGAAAAATTAAAAACTAACAAGACATGCATTTCTCATCAAAATTATTTACAATAATTATATGAGTTGTTTAGATTAATTAATCCTGTAAATCTTTCATTGATTGTGTAGTAAATGTGTGCTGGATAATGGGTGCATTTAATTTAACTCCATTTTGCTGTTTTTTCAAATGAATCCAGTATCACCTAACATGAAGCTGATAATATTTTTGTCCGGTAATTACTATCAAATGAAAATCAAATAAGATGCAAGCTTAGACCTTTGTGCAGCAAAATATGTCAACATCCCTTTGCATTTAAGTATGGAGTGGGGTTTTTTGTGTTAAAATCATTATGGATGTTCACATGATTAAACCTAAGCAGGCCACCAAGTGGTAAACTGGATCGGGGCCCAAATATTTAAAGGAAAAATCAATCCTTTGAAAGCCACCAAGAAATCCAAGTAGAAAAATCCAGTGTTCTCACTTACCAAGATTTAGGAGAACAGTCAAAAATTATTAACTGGAATCAATTTGCACATATTGTATGCACTGTATTTAGATCACACAAATTACTTCATACTAGCAAATCAATACTTCCATTCATTGCAAGCTCCAAGACTGATTATCCCTTGCAACTCTGAAAAGACCATAGAGCATTTTTATCCATTAATAATTCATATGAGGATAAAAGCATTCTCTAGGCATATAGACTAAAATAGATACTTATAAATACACCTTTGATTAACATAAAAGCTAAACTAAAGAGCATTTGGGAACTTGTTTTACAAACAGTCCAAGAAAAATTGCAGTATTGTATTTGCAGATTCCTATTCTGTTACTGAACTATTCAGTATTTTCCCTCAGAGCAATCCCATCCTGTTGTAAGCAGTGACTATTACAAATATACTAGGTGAGCAAAATTTGCTTATTTGAAAATGACCACCTGAGCTACATTAAAAAATTTTTAAAACCCCCAAACTACCTGGTTTTTAGGCAAATAATCCAGCTGGAATAAGATAGCAAAAATTCCTGACATAAAAATACATCCAAATAGGGCATGTGATAGGTGATATGTGATAATGACCGGTTGGCTGGAATGAAGATTGGAAAATACAGGTTTTAAACAGAATACTCTCAGTGAGAATATGGCCCTCAGTACTAATATAGGTAGGTGCAAACTCATTCTGTTTGGTGGCAGAATTGTTCTCAGCTGAAAAGTGTGAGATTGTATTACCAGAGAGCTGAGCTAACAAACCCACAGAGAGCTAAAGCAAATGCCTGCACGTTCAGGTCTCTGCCTGTGTGGCCACCCAGCTTCCGGCACAGACCCCTCTCATCTCTCACTTCCTGAGTGAATAATGCAAGTCACTTCATCTTTTTGTTTCCCCTCCCACTTCCGTATCTTTCCCACTCTGCGTAAAAGCTCTGCAGAGCAATGCAGGCACGGTTTCAGCTGGGACTTATAGATGCTTCTGTAATATGAACACCAGCAATAAATCGGGAGAGGATAATAGAAGTGTCAAGCAAGTCCTAAGTGCAGCAGCAGAGCTGTAATGTACTGTACGACACCCTACATCTAACACCATTCTTCAAGGTCTTTGCACAGTATGGTTTATTCCACTGCAATAATAAATGTATCCATGATGCATCTCCAAGTATTACCCAGCGTTAAAAATGAATCACAGTAATGTTACTTTCACTTCTCTCCAACAAGAAGATAATACTTTTTTGGATGTGATACCACTCTGTATAGTTTTTGACAAACTGGAAATATTTTAGTGAAATAAGGCTGTATGGGGAGCACATGATTCATTTTGAGGCAGCAGCATATAAAAAGACAGTGCTGAAATAAGTGTGGCAGTTCAATTCATATCTGTTTAGTTATGCTTGTTTATATTGCTATTCCTAACCATTCTAGATTCCAGCAGATATTTCCTTTGCAGCTCCTCCCATTCACCATGATCAGGAGTTTCTAAGAGGTTCCTGAGAGGCTGCAAACTAAGCAGGAAACACCAGCAGGTGTGTGTATCATTAACCCATGGAAAGATTGGAGAGTAATCAATGTGTAATTTTTAATTCTCTATTAAGCCAATGGTGCTTTTTCAAAATTTGAGATACTGCTGTTAATTCTCTTGTTTCTCTCACAAATCAGTAAACCTGGTTACTGGTAATCCCGTGAATGTCACTGGGAAGAGCATAAGTGAATCAGTAACATTTTCTATTCACGCTGTTGCTTTTTACTGTATCTTTGCTCAGCCCACACTACTCTTCACTCTATTTCAGCAGTTTTAGCTGATATAATGTTGCATGATTTTGTAAATTTATCTAAGTATCAAATGTTTTCCTAAAACCTCAATAAGTTCTGCCATGTAGCTGTTTCAATGTTATCCACTAATTTAGCAATGTTCGAAAAGCACAAATTTATCAGTCTCAGTGTCTTCTTTATAAATCAGTGCCAACAGACCTTGCAGTGAATGGCATGTTTTGTGCCTGAATATCCTGTAGTTCTACCAGTATTTTCTATATCTTCCCAAGAAAATTCGGGGTGTTCCCTTAGTTCCCACTACTTTACAAAAACATCTTTCTCTTCCATACTATTGATCACATCTATTAATCCTCTTGGCAGAAGACTTTCTTTTTTCTATTGGTAATAATTTTTGAAGGCTAATACATGATTTTTCTGACCGTGATTCTTTGTCAGCTTTTCATCATTCTAATTGCCTTATTATAATCTGCTCTCCTACAGTGATAAAGGCTTTTAATGTTTCATGTGCTAGGAACAAAAGGGAAAAAAAACGTGAGCAAAAATCTCTTTTTCTTCCTGGAATATTACCACCTCCACAGTTCATAACTATTAAGGGGAAGAATTCATTTCGGCCCTCTGTTGTGTCAAAGCTTCATCCTGTCAGTGGCCCCACTGTCTCTTTGAGATTTTGTTCACTTCAGCAGCAAAATGAATTGATCATTGCTGCTCGTTTTGCCACCTATTTCGCATGCTACTTTAACATCCCAGAATAATGATTTGGACTCACTTTTTTAATTTCTCTATGAACTGTACATCTCATGCCTTTTTAAAACATAGCTTCTTGTATAATAAAAAAAGTGTATCATCATTACATTTGCCCAGGATCTGAATTTTATAATATCAGTTTTAACATCCTTTTCTTCATTACAAGGAGATGCTTTACAAAGTGGAGACTTAAAAACATGACTGAACTTGTGTAGATTTACCCATCATTTTGAATTCTGTCCTTTGAGAAGTTAGAAATGGCTCCAAATAATTCAGTCTCTACCACCCTCCAAGTTATGCTGCCTTTGAATTTCAGACTTCAGAAGCATAAACCAGAAGCTTACAACTAAGACCACCAAATTCCTCATTAAAAAACTTTCCAGATTATCTTCCAGTGATTTTGTAGCCCTTTTAATTCAAAAGCATAGAAACTTAATCTTGTGATTTTTTAATCTCCTTTTTTTTTGTCAGTCAACCAAAACTGCTCATAGAAAGGTGCTGGCTACGATATTTTCTCCAGAAGGACTCCTCAGGTTCATAGTGGAATTAGTGCTCAAAACAAAGGCAAAGTAAAAAAGGAGAGACAAACAAAAACTCTTCTGCCCAGATATAGTCCAAATCCATTCATTCCCAGGGGATTATCCTAATTTAAATTAGAGAAATAGTCTGCCAATAGTGGCGTGAATATTTACTTTTAATAACTAACTCCACCAGTAGGAGAAAGAACAAGATAACAGCACTGGCTTTACAGTACTGCAGCAGAAGTTTCAGTGCTTGGCAGGAAACCTGGGTTCCAGTTATCCTTTTTGTTTGCAGTCTAGATCGTATTTGAGACGGTAATTGGGACAGTTCTCCCTTACTGACTGTTGCTGAAGTTTTACAAGTGTGAAGAAGGGACATGACTCCAGGCCTTTTGAGTCAGAGGATAGGGAAGATATCTTCTGGATATTAGCCTCCCTAGGTCACCCCTTTGTAATGCTCCTATTTTGGAAAATTGTTCTGCTGTATAGGAGTAAATGTTTCATTCGGACAAGAGAGACCCAAGTGCTACACGGTCTGGTGGCTGCAGCATCTGCCTAGGAGACTTGTCGTCAGTTATTAGTTATCAGTTATCAGTTATCAGAAAAAAGAGCAAGAAGAAATTTTTTGAAACCTTTCTTCAATATTTGATGTGGAGCAATTGTCTTAGAGAATTAGCGAGCCACAGAGTACAGTGGCATAGCAAGGCTATGCTGTTCTGGGGAAAAAGAAGGTCTACTAACAAGGTCTACTTCCAAAAATCGTAATCTCACATCTTTTCTTGTAGAACAAAACCGGTGAACACACTTAAAAGCTTTTTATTTTTTAATTTGTGTAATTTTTCAGTCACATAATTATGTTTGGCCTAAAACTTCCAGCGCATTTTGAAATTTTGTCATAGTATTCCTATTTTGGTTCCTGTTTCATCGTGTGACAGAAACATCTTTCTTTACATATAATTGTATAATAATGAATTATTATTGTTATGAGCCAAAGGAAAGTAAATGAACAGCAAACTTGGCAGTCTAAATGCAAAAATTGCATTGTTCTCACTAAAATTAATTTGCAGGTCTATTTAATTAAATAGTACAGACCTGTATGAACACTTTTAAACTGGCCTGCAACAAGTTTCTTGTGATTTAGCGTAAATCAGTGAGAAATCTACTTGAGGTAAATCAATATAAGCCTTTTTTAAAGCCATTTAGGTTTATATGAGGGCTTCGGGATTGTAACTAAATTGATTAATTTAAATGTGAGTTCAGTTAAACAGATGCTGCTTTTGTATGGAGAGAAGGCCTAAAGGTGTGACATAGTGTCTTGTCTGCAGTGACTCCATACCAATTTTTATTGCTTATTAGATTTTTAATCTTGTCAATGTTATGGTCTTCTTCTGAAAGGGCAAAACACCAAATTTAGTTATACATTCTGCGATCTATGCCTTGGTCGAAAACAACTGCCTGTTAGTAACCCCTTGTCTACCTCTGGTCAAATCCCAAAATAAACTTTACTGATAATAAACTTTAATAATTAAGGTGGCAACCAAAATGCTTAGTCACCTTGATGCCTTAGGTTTTAACTTTTATATTTTTCAAATCCTGTACTGCCTAGAGTGTAACTCCAAAGTTTCTTGTGGCCTGTTAGCTGCTGTTCTCTCATGCTGGTTAGACATAATAAGCCTCTCCAAGCTTGCTCTCCAGGGACACCCAGATTGTCCTAAGCCCCAAAATATGTAAACTAAGGCCTCTGAAGAGGAAGGCAAACTTGGGGTAGTTACATCATTAACTGGGGTTGTAATTGGAGAATTGATCCTGATATGCAAAGGGACCAAACCTATAAAAGTGTGAAGAACTCGTGAACTGGGGTCCATCTTTGGTGTAGCCTTTTTGACTGCCCAGGGTGTATCTTGAAGGCCCTTCAAATAAACACCTACTTTTATTCTCTTATTCTTATCTAGTCCCTATTTTCAGGTGGCCATCTCAGGCATCAACCTTACCCCTTAGTATAACGAGTAGCATATTGTTCAAAGAATGGTTTTCTTCAAGGCTACAAGTAGAACATGAACACCCTGACTGTTAATAGTAGGCCAAGTGGCAGCTCTGAGTACCACTGGTCACAATTAGGGGTTCTCTGGAGTGGACCAGCAGAGCTGTGATGGGATTACAAACCAGAAGCTGTTCACATAGAGAATCACATCTGTTGCATTCTGCAGGACACAACACAAAAATGAACATATAAATGGCAGTCTTAAGATATTGTGGTATAATGAGAATGGTGATGGACTGCAGGTAGTCCAGGCAGGCAACAGACTGTTTCATAAACCTAATTGCACTTTCTTTTAGTGTTCAGTCCCCCCAAAAACAGAGAAGAGTGTCTTAGGACCTACCTACTAATTAATAGAATGATGGAGTTCTTCTGATGTCAAAGATTCTGGATGCTAGTTTTCTCTAATTTTTCTTACTGGATTGTTCTCTAAATCAAAATTTTCCCAACACAAAGGGGAATCACTCTTTTGTAATTTTACAGGATAAGAGGTATGACATGAAAAGCTTAAAAAATAACAACCTCTGCAAAGAAAGCTTAGCTACTAGTGCATTTCGGGGGAGTTTCCTTCCCTCACTTCTCGTGTGTATGTGGAGGGGTTTAGGATTTTCAGTGAAAGTAATACAGTACCAGAATAACTTGGATACAGTTCTGTTTTGATTTGTCCCTTTAGAAAAGACAGTGATCATGAAACCATGACCTTCAAAATCATGAAACCTCAAATCTGTGGAACAAACTTCAACCAAAATGAACTGAATGCCTCTAGGCACATTTGCCTGAAATTAAATGACTTTGTCGTGACATATAAGCAGATGTATTGAAAGCCTGCTGTGATATTTCCAGGTACGTCGTCATTATCATCACATTTTTCTGTGCAACAGCATGGAATAATGCGTAGGAATAAACATTCTTCTAACAGTAAGTTAAATTCAGAAAATAAATATAAGGATATATTTCTAGCATGGCAGCTGTGGTTTTGTGAGAAAACTAAAATGTCCCTCTCTTACATCTTTAATAATAGATGGCCATGGAGTCAGCTATGCAGCCAGTGGGAGAAAAGAAGGAAAAAAAAAAAAAAACAACAAGGAAAGAAAGAAGAAAAATCACAGTAATAATTGATCCACAGCTATGCCATATATTGCACGTTAACAAATACCTTCATATTTTAAGGAATGTATTCTAAATAATAACTATTTATACACAACTGTAAATGTATGCAATACATTACAAAAGCCTAAAGACAAGTTCTTTTGTCTGGATAGCTTACAAGCTACCAGTTATAAATATTCTATTTAATATTCTATTAGTGTGGTACCGGAGTGCCTTTCTATTAGTGCATTAAGGTACATTTTTCTGTCTTTCTGTCCCCAGGTGGAAAATTGCATGTATTTAAAAATAATTAATTTTTTTTTTTTTAATCCATGACGTGCATGCACTTTTGCTAGCAAATCAGACAGAATAATATCTATCACATTTTACTGTATTGAATTTAAAGTACTAGACAAGCCTGTTGTATTAAAATAAGTATACTTATATGCTGAACTGGTGGAGAACAACAGCTAGAAATGTCTTGAGAAATATGTTTCATGCCCTTAGCAGCAAATAGTTTTCATTATCCATGTTCCAGAGTAACCACTGATGAACATTTTGGATGGATTTTCAGATATGCACAATATTGGCCTAACTTTGCTTCAACTGGGAGTTTGATCACATACTGTAAAGGGAGCAGAGTCTGGCCACTGCTTCGCACATCTGCAAACTCCAGGCCCTGAAGAGAGTGTGAGAGCACAGCAGAGAGCCCAGAAGTCCCTGACTGGCTGCTCAGGGACCTAATTAATCTGCCCCAGTTCCATCCCAGTTTGATGCAGTTCTTTGTTCACCCCCGAATGTGCGAACTGGAAATTTCTTCCCGCTACACCAAATGTAGTCACCAATAAAAGTCGGGTGTTTCTCACTGGCAGTTACAATTAACTTCACCACTTTCCAGTTTATGGATGGAAACTGGAACATTCTAAATGAGAAAATATTTACATAACTTCCCACTAAAGTTACACCAGACCATCTGCAAGTTACCCAAAGAAATTCTGTGGCTGTATTTCATAGTGCTATTTTGTCTATTACATTCGCTATTCATGATGCTACTTTCCTATTAAAATCCCTTTCTTCCCCTTTCATTTCCAAGGCGCAACCATCCAGACATTTCAAATCTCAAACGTAGAATACCTATTTCAGTCAGGTTTAATAGGAAAATTTTGATAGTCCAAAATCTTTTTTCTGCTGGGGACAAGACATAAACAGCATTTTACTAAAGATGTTTATATCTTAAATTTGTATTAGATCTGTACAACTTTTTTGACATTGCAAGGAAAGCATGGAAACACATATTTGACAGATCAGTGCAGTTTGAAAGGTCAGTGCAGCTGTCAGGCCACCTTTGAAAGGTCAGTGCAGTTGTCAAAACTATGGGTCCTTCCAGTGTGCTTCCAGCATTTGCTTGGGAAGTAGACTCGCAAGAACAGACTATACAACTCAGAGGCCAGGGAAATGTTACACTGTTACATAGGAAACTACTCTACTACTCAGCTAACCTACCTAGATTCCTATAAATGGTAAACACAAAATTTATTCCTGCTTAATTTTTTATGCAGATATCTCCCTTTTTCTCTTTTAAAAAAAAAATAAGGAGAAAATGTTCTTTATAGCAAAGTATCACAAACTCTGCAGCAGGAAGATGTGAAGAGCTCCATTAACAAGAAGGAGTTTTCAAAAGAGTGATCTGAATTATGCAGCAGCCTGACATTCAGAGTGCATTGCATTACTGCAGTGGCATACACAACCCATTACTGCATTGGAGTACACATTCTCACAGCCACATCCCCAAAACCCAGCAGTCATTTCAAAATGATCTCTTTAGAATCTAACCTCACTAATTTATGTTTCTACAGTCTAGAATGACATAAGTTCTGAACTGCATTTCTCCTTCACACACCAAGACCTGTTCACAGCACTGTATTTTTCTTTTTTAAAATCAAGAGGTGTGTTATCATTCAAATAGCTTCAATGTTACAATACTACCATGACTAGCACTTCCAGAGAACTTCCGAGGTCAGAAACACTGATGAGGCAGATTTTCTTATGGATGTTTATCTTCACTTCTCCTTATATCTCTGCCACCATAAAGTCATCTATTGTCTCATGGCTTCCTTTTTTACCCCACTGTGCTCCACAGCACCTTTACAAGGATCCCTGTGACTTTTCCACTGGCCAACAGACAGCACATGTAGTCACCAGGCAATTATTGTCATGCTGAATGACCTGCTGCCTGCAACCAACCAGAGCATAAAACAGCTGAGCTGTGTCTGGATTTCCCTTAGAGCACAGGGAGGACAAACATGTGGCTGTTTGCTCTTTCTTCACAGCTTTGGGTTTTCATGAAACTTGCAATTTCAATATTCCTACCTTCGTTCCAAACTAGATGAAGCCAAACAGCTGGTTCAAAAGCTACTGGGGAGGGATTAGCAGACAAGCAATCAGACAGCTTTCACCTCTGTCCTCAAAAAGAGAAGAAATACCAGGATCATTCAATGGTTCGCCAGCAAGAAAAAGCAGAAATCATGCAGCACCTTTCTAGCAGAGGAAATCAGAAGAATCTCACAGTTATTCATAATGAGGTCAGAATTTTGTCAGAGTAACGTGAGTATATTCAGAATTACCTCTGTTTCAAAGATCATAGATCACCCAGTCCTGTCATTTTCCCAGTACTTAACAGTGCAGATACGTAATAGCAGAGAACTAGGACAGCAACCCCCTCAGTGTTAAATTATTATCTTTTTGAGTCAGCTATACTTGTGAGCTTTAAATTCTGTTAGGACATCTATTCTGGATTACAAGGTAATCAAGAAGTGAAAGGGCACACCCAAACACAGTCTTATGTTTTATTTCTAATCTCAGAAATGGGTTTAGGTCTAAGCATGTCTTGTTTATGTACTCAACTGAGCTAGCTAGCCTGTGAAAATAATCACATATCTGATATCAAGATTAGGTCCAGCACAACAGCAGGAATGACACGGTGGTTAAGGAGGCTGACCTAGGATATAGCAACAGCCAGCTTCAGCTGGGGGCTTTTGATTAATTTCTCTCATGTGCCCAAAGGTAAATCACTGTGGCACAGGCACACCAAGACATTTATATGTGTAAACTGTTCACTCAAGAATGCTTTAGAGACAGACAAACAGTACCTGAACAAAGGTACACTCCAAGTGTCATTGTTCATCCATTTTTTAAAACGTTTATGCCTCCCTAAAATGTGTAAGATATTGTTTGCCAGACATATAGAGGTTTTGAGAAATAAAATAGACTCAGATAGTCTAGGTATGCAAAGTACAATAACATTTTGGCAGAATCCGCATCAAGTAAGAATAAAAGTAACTAACTCCTCAAGAGTATGTTTTAGGCTGCTTGTAGGATACAAAGATGTTCTAGCTGTGTTAACATCACTGGACCTGATCCAAATCCTGATGAGGAAAAAGGACATTTTTAACTGGAGTTAAATAAATTTGAACATGATCAGTCCTCAGTTAACTGTGTGTAGGTCCCTATCACACTGTTTTAACAGGGGTGTACAGATCACCTCTGTACTTCCAGTGCAGCAAGACCACACCCTAATGTTGTTTAATCACTTCCTAATCAACTTAAATATTATTTTCTCTCATATATTGACCACCTTTAATTAAAAGACAAATCTGTGCAAACACTTCAACCATAAAACATCAGCAAATTAAACTGACCTTTGGTTAAAGATGTGTTTGAACTCCAAAGTTATTTAAATCTGGTGGCAAATTAGGATGATATTCTAGAAACTAAAATGTCATTAAATGTATGAAGACAATACATTTGATTATACTTCTGAGAAAATATTTAATCTTGGTTCTTAGGTTTTTTACTTACATTTACTAACTCCGAGATAAGAAAAGCAGCAAGGGGGAAAAAAAAGGAGATTGCTTATATGGCTACAATACCATCCTTTGGTGATCAGTTTGGTGACCAAATAGCTAAAAAACCATTTTTATTATTTTGTCAATATGGTAAAAACACAAATGCAGAGATACATAAGAAATTTTAAAATCCATATTTTTATTAATAAGAAATCTCAAAAAACCTCTAATTCAATAAACAGTTCCTAATACAATTTTTAGACACAGCAGATTATTTAAACCATGTTTGGACCAGAATACTTCTATTTTAAAAGATAATCAGGTTTTTCAACCTTGGTTCTATTCCTTAGTGTACTTTTTTTAAATTCTAGTGTATTTTTTTTAAAATTAGGCTCCAAAAGCTACAATAATTAAAACCATATGTAGAGCAGGAAGCTCCCATTTTTCATGTTATATTCCTTCTTCAGCATTATTATAAGTTCAGCCTGTCTGATGTCAGTCTAATTCTTTACTCAGTCTTAGGTTAAGTCCCACTGGAAAATTGGGATATTGTGATTATTAAAAAAAGCAGAGAAAGAAAAGACTAAAGAACTCTCTGCTAATGAGTAGGAAAGAAAGAACTGTGCCAATCTACAGTGTAGTGTGTCTAAATTGAACTGCCAAACAATAATCAACAATTCTTCATTACAGAGAGAAACATTTTTTGATGTTCGTATACAGTAAGTGAAGAAAGAACAAAAATACTGATAAGACAAAAAATAATAATATTAAAAATAATAATAATATACAATTTGGAATTTATAATGTTTGACTACTTCCCCTACAGCTTTTGACAGAACAAATATAATTCAGACATCTGGTATATTCACTAAATATTTGAAAAGATAGATGAATAATGAAGGTCCAGTAAGACATTGCTAATTTGATTAATTTTATATCTACTTATCTGAGCTGATCAAAATAACAACATAATTCACCTTCAGTGAGAAGGAAGGCTGTTGTGCTGTAGAGTGGGACCCAACAACAAGAGCATTGAACTGATCACAAAGATTAGCAACTGTGCAGACAAAATATTTAGAAATGCCAGTTTTCCAAAGTTGTTTGGGGTACTTGGGGTTTTTTAACCTCAAGGAGCTCCCACTTACACTGCCTGTACTCCCAGAATCTTCATTTCATGCAATTTAGAAAAAGCACAATGATGACAAAAGGAAATTTTTTTTTTTGAAAAAATCTTTGAAGATTTTTTGAAGGATGTCTACAATTCAAATTCTCTAAAGACTGATGCTACAGCATCAGGTAAAATATTTCTGCTTGCAATATTATTGAACAGACACCATCTCATCAGCAGATCTCAATACATTTTACCAAGGAGGAAGAAATTTTTAGGTGGAGGAAGTCATGGTGAAAAAACAAATGGAAAGCCTATAATTAAACAGTATATTCATATGGCAGAGGTAATAATAGTAAATATTATTTTTAAATTCACATTTTTTCAAAGCATTATTTCTAAATTGCCAAGAGGGAATTGGTGCTACTTGACAGAATTACCACAAGGATTGGAGGAACTTTAGACACACCTATATTTATTAGAGGACCGCAAAATATCCCTAAAGTACTTGAGAACCTGGGAAAAAAAAGAGCATTTTTACTTTGCTTCACACAAGTACAGACAGATTCATCGGCGATTCAAGGAAGGTCTTTGCATCAGTTGCCCATTGATGCTGTTTATTCCAGGCCAGTGGCAAGCCCTGGCATACTGTCTGGCCACCCACCCCTGATTAAGACCACAAGACCTATGACTGCTTGATGATTACTTATCACTCATTTAGCCACTCTTCATGCATACGGTACGTACTGAGATGACTTTGTACTCTTCCAGCTGCTTAATCAAAACTCTTTGCCCTCCTAAGTCCCCTTTTTCCATAAAAAAAGCCTCCCTTACTTCAACTGCTTTCTTAGACCTATCAACCCAAGCTGTAATCTCATCAAAAAGGTGTCATATCAACTTTACAGTATCTGTCTTCCACAAGTCTAACAGTTATTATTACCCTTATTTCATCCTTTATAATTGAGTCCTATATCAGCCATGTCATTATTTTGCCTAAGATGCATGTCAGTCTGACAGGCCTATAATTACCATTGTAACCTCTTTCACCCTTTCAAAACATTGGCTCAACAATAGATTTCCTCTCATCTTCTGGGTTTTTCCAGTGCCAGTTTTATAGAAAAGCAATGGCAGTGGTCCTCTGGGACAGTTTTTCTATAACATTTGGACATATTATAAAGAAATGCTGATTTTAAGAGGTCCAAGGTTAGGCTCATTTTCATCTTCATTAATTGTTGAAACAAGGTATTTCAGCTTCAGCATCACCATATGGCTATCACCCTGTTCCTTTTCCTCAGACAACCAAGAGGAACGTTCTGGATCAGCACTAACTTTGAATTTTATGCATTAACCTGTAGGAAGCTCCACTTTGGAAAGGCAGAAAGCTAGAAAATAAGTGAGCAATAGATTGGAAGCCTGCTTGAGGAGTAAAAAGGGTTGCAGCAGAGAACATCAGTCTTCTAGAACACAAAAAGGCAAAGTTGTTTGCTTCCCAGGTTGAAGACTACTGAGGAACCCTAGGTATTTGAAGGGACAGATGCAATTTTGCAGAATAAGGAGAAAAGTATCTGGATGCAAATGAAAATCTGTTCAAAATAAAATCTTGAAAATCTCAAATCTTTGCTTAAGCAATTTTTGTCCCCCTCATTTCTAATTATTTACCACCTTACAACTCCTCTGCTACTGCTGACCCCTACCTACTTCTGCTTAATCAACAATTTCCCTGGCAGAACTTTTCTGTGCCTCCTAAATCTGCCCAGAGGAGATCAGTGAACACACTTGAGCTGAGAAACTTGGTATCTTCACTAAGAAAAGGTGGACCGGTAAACACATATTTCAGAAATGTGGTTGGTTAACCATGTAACAGGAATATTTGCTGCCTACCTCTGTTTTTCCTGTATTATTACATACCTTTCTGCTTTTTCCACATAGTGACAAGCCAGCACCAGCTTTACTACTTTTTTCACTTTAAAAAACTTTTCAAAGTACTTAATTAAATGGCCATTTCTTCTCGTGTCTTTCTGCTTCCTTTACAAATGCCTTCAATTCCTAACTTCTCATCTATATTCATTTATTCTTTGCTATGAACTTTCCTTTTTTCCCATTTGCTTCATTATATATTACAGCTGCTTTGTCTTCCCCTATAAACCAGGCTAGTTTTCAACTGCTGAAAAATTTTCATTAAAAAATGCCAATGAACTGACCCTGAAACATTTCATTCAAGACATCTCTAATTTGATAAAACTCTTGTCAAAATCAGCAGATGATTCAGGAAAAAGAGATGGGATTCTTTGGGACTGCCATAGGGCCATACCTTCTCTCTGTGTTCCTAGCTCTGGGGAAGATGCAACAGCAAAACAACAACAAGAAAAGAAAACCCCAAAATTTTCTAGTTACCAAAACAGGAAAAAAAAAAAAAAAAGAAAGAAAACAAAACCAAAACTCACACACACCAAAGAAACAAAACTCAAACAATACCATACCACATTTTAAATTCTCAGTACTTAAAAACAAAGGAATGTATTTCTCAAATACTTTCAAAACAGAGACACCTGAATAGGGACTGCAAAAATACAAAATCACAGAACAAAGAGTCTAGGGCTTAGTACATGCTTTTCTATATTACCAGAGCTTCCTTAGTTATCCATAACTCACTCAATTCCAACATTCTGTATTTTTAAATTTGTTCAGCTAACTCGTTGAATGTCTCAGGAAGTGATGGTTGTCTCTCTGGCTGAGAGTGACTGACAGGTGCTGTGCAGGCATATGTGTAATGAATGTCACAGATAACACGGAGGCCTCCTCAGAGAATGCCACTGGGAGAGACAGCTTGTCTTCTGCCAGTTTGAAAATAGCAATCCACTGGGAGTTACACAGATTT
This sequence comes from Eulacestoma nigropectus, assembly GCA_013397775.1. Taxonomy (NCBI): domain Eukaryota; kingdom Metazoa; phylum Chordata; class Aves; order Passeriformes; genus Eulacestoma; species Eulacestoma nigropectus. Next base: position 206,707 of record VZTE01003395.1, read on the forward strand.
GAGTTACAAGTCACTTTATTCCTGCCTGCTCTCTGTGGGAGTCAGGAGAATAAACAAGTGCTTTTCATCATGGCACTTCCCATCCAGTGGAAGACAGTGTCTGTTCAGAGCAGACCCTTTCAAGGAACAAGCTGTATTTTGCTTTATCAACACCCCAATCATGTTGTCAAGACTGCAGTTGTAGCCAAATAGTCATCACAGACCTACATATCCACGAGATGCATTTCTACCAAGTGCCTCTTCTCTCCTCTTTTAAACAGAGCACACATGCCATGCACGAATGGTGGATGGGATTCTGAAGGTAAAGTCCTTTAGAGATTTATTAACATGAGAATGACTTCTACTGCCTATTTTACTGAGTTATACCTGGACACAAGAACAAATAGTTCGACAAGAGTGCTCTCATACATCGATGCAGGCATCATGTTTTCAAGATAAACTTTTCCTACTCAGAATAATAAGCATTTTTCATCTTTTTTTTTTTTTTCCTCTTTTGTTTCTCTTGCTGCCTCTTTCTATCATGAGAAGAGCAGAGCAAAGATGAGCAGCAATACCTAGAGTTTTATTCAGCAAAACATGGATACCAGGAAAGCCTTGGAGTGCATACACAGTTGCTGACTTTCGGTCCGGGTGTCCCTGAGACAGCTGACAGACATGACAGAACGGTGTTCTCTAAAGATGTACCCAGGAAATGGCACTGCACACGCACTTTCAGACAAATCTCTGCATACTGAGGTTGTGTGAGAGGTCAAAGCCAGCACGTGGCACTCAGAAACTTGTGCCAGAGCCTGGATGAGAGCAGGAATTTCTGCAATACAGAACTACTGTTCCTCAGCAGAACCTTGTCTAGATAACCAGACAGACACAAACAAACATGGAAAATAATTTGTTTTATGCAGAGAGTCTAATTTTTAACCCAAAATCAGAGAAACATCGATGAACTCTCAGTCCCAAGTGAAATAACTGTGTCAATGGCATCTCTAAAGTCACACTCACACAATCCAACCAGGAAAATTCACGTACTCTCATTCCATTTTCTTCTTCTCTTTATGTCAGTGCAATTTGCCTGCACGAAGAGCATTTCCATGCTTGATTACATTTCTTCAGTCTCAAGAGAGGAAAGAAATTTTATCAGTCTTCTGTAACAGGTATGGGATTGGAATCTTTTTTCCACTGCCTTCAGTGTTCAGCAGTGAAATATCTTAACACCTGCAGGCAATTGTACTTATTCACTGAAGACGATGATTAGTTTTCCAACATTTTTGCTGCTACCCCCTGCCTCTTCTTTCAACATGTAGCCATTTGCTCAAATTAGCATGTGTCCAAGCCCAAAACTAAAGCTTGTTTTAAAGTTTTTCTGCATTGGCAGAAATTTACCTCTGCTTTATTAATGATTAAACCGAGGTTGCTTCGGTTTGCGGTAAGGCATCACCAGCCTCATCTGTCATTAAATAACAAGAAGTCAGTGCTGCCTGTCATTCCTAGAAAGACACTGAATCTAAGGCTGCCACTTTAAGCACAGCTCTCATTATTTATTCTCTTTCTTCTACACAACCTGTTATCAAAATAGACTTCCTTTCATATTTCACTTTTTTTTTTTAAATTTTAAAACTTGACATTTACGGGTTGGGTTTTTTTTTTCTCCCCTTATTAAACCTTCTGCACAAAGAAAAAAGCAAATCTAAAAAAATTTGCAAGGTTGGATCACATTGCTAAAATTTTTTCCTACACTTTTATAATTTGTTTCTAAGGCTGTGTCTGACAATTTATAGAGGACCCTATATGTGGGTCTTTAAGAACAAAGCCCATAATTAATGCAATTTCTAAAAGACTGGCCATATGACTGATTCAAGCAGACTCTCTAAAGTGGCAAGACAGACAAGCCAGCTGGAGAAGTCACAAGAGAAATAAAATTTAAAAATCCTTACACATCTTTTATGCTTTTGTTTTTTCTTTTTTAAATATATGACTCTTATTGTTCATCCAGTACAAGGGCATAATCAGCACAAAAAGCCCAAAATAACCTTATTCCTTCCCACCACCAAGAAATCCAACAAGAACGAAACTCTTCATTCAGATTTATTCAGTAAATAGTTTGTGAGATAAAACTATAAGCTCAGAAGCACTTCAAGACATAATGCAGTGCTTTATGACTCTTTATACTCCCAACCACAAACTCAATGTGGTTGAATGTGTCTCCTGATGAGAGGGAGAAATGCTCCATGCTCAGATTTAATTTTTTAAGAGATACAAACCCGTATTTTGTTCCCTCTAAATGATCAGATACGATGTTTCTGAGGTGTTTCTCCTCTTCCTTCCAACAGGAGGGATAAATACAGCAAACATGGTTCAATTGAATCTGTTCTCTTGCTTTTATTAAAACGATTACACTGTGTATTTATCCGGAGAAGCCTAGGGGATTCTCTTCTTTTTTTAAAGTTTCTATTTTTTTTTTTTTTAATTTTTATTATTAATTCCAGTTCAACACTCAAATGAATAAGCAAATAAATCTAATTCTAGTTAAGGAATTTGTTAGCTTGCCTTAAAACGTGCAGACTAGTTTTGGGTAGCCAGACCCAAATTTTACAGTCCTGATTAAATTAGTCTCAACAGTGAGGAGATCATTTTCTTCATCATTGAGTCAGAGATCTGGCACAACAGTTGGATTTCAAAGGCAATACTCAGAAATTGTCAGCTGGCATGGGATTGTCATGTACTTCAGACTTCATGTTTTGCAAGTTTCATCTTAAAAAATATTACTGCCCCATTTACTCTGCTGCTCTCATCTCACAAAATTTTAGTTTAGTTAAAGATGAAACAAATAAGCTTTTGAAATATTTATTTTTATTATAGAAGAGAACAAAACCACCTTTGTATTCCCTCTTTCACATACTTTTAAGGTGGCATATTCTTTCATGGAAATATTATTCATGTTACCGTTAGATTACATACTTTGCTTATAGCTATGAATTAAATATTAAGTAAAAGTGAACTGCATTTTAAACATTAATTAGAAATTTCATACCCACAGTACAATGGATGGCAGGAAGGACTACATGTTGATCTGACTATTTTAATTAATTCCAGCTGACTTCATTGCACAACTTAATTTTTTTTTCTTGCTTTTTTCAAGTGGATGGTAAATCTTCAAAAATTCTGCCTGTTTCCTAAGATTGAAAACAAACACACTATACATTAGAAAATTCAGAATGGCACATTATTAGTGATTTACAGAGAACATATTGTAGCTAGTTAGGAATTTTGCCATTGATGATCAGGCCATTTCTGTGCAAAAAGATCCCCCAACCCTCAGAATCAATTTTATTGTCCTTTTCTGGGTTCCTGCATTTAAAGAAAATTCAAGTTTCAAAAATCTTAATATTTGACACCTTTTAAAATACAAACATGTAGAATTACTAATATACATATCTACATTAAATGCACATGCACATGAAAATAAAACTATTTACATGCATCTATCCTCCTTCCTAACTGTCTGGAACACAGACGGATAGGAATGCATCCTGTTTCTTAACTGTCCTACAGAGTTAAGTGTCCAGGATCCACCCATGTGTCCACAAAGAAAAAACCTTTGAACAGACACTTACTAAGGCCCATGGGTATTTTCAGACTTTGCTAAGCAACAAGGTTTCACCATTGTCAGTGATAGAAGCTGGGACTCTGGCTTCATCATTTTTATAATAACTGTCCTGATTAGAGAAGTAGAAAACCAGCATAGTCAAAATGTTAGCATAGTAACTTGTATTAGAAGTTTGAGATCCATAATGAGGGAGAATTTTTTTTCCCCCCAATTGGAAATAGTTACAAGTGCTTATATGTAGACTTATGGAACTCTAAATGGAAAGCATTTTTTTTAAATTATGGAAGGTTTAAGACACTTTGTCTTTCCTAAGTTGTGGGGTTTTATTTTTTTCAACAGAAAGTTTTACAAGCCTTAGACAGACTCAGTAAATGACACGGGTGTCAGAATATATTTGCACAGGCTGCAATGGTACATAACATGTTGACATTTGAAAAAAAATATTGTTTCTTTTAATCAGATTTTTATCAAAGGAGTGGAGTCCTTCATTCTAAGATGAGTGACTATAATTAGATGGTTCCCCAACCAAATCCTCCTACTCTCCCAGCTTTTGATACAACAGTAAGTTATTTACTCATAGAATAAGCCCTGCACCAAGCTAATGAGATGCACAATAAATGCATCATTAATTTATGCTAGATACTATTCTATTCCTTTCATATCTATTGTCGTTACCCTCCCACAGCACTCAAGCCAATTCTAATTGACGGTTTCCATCAGTAAATTAAAAAAAAATATACTCCAGACTATAGTGATGAAAAATATAGAGAGTAAAACAATATGTTCTAAGAGAACAGCACACTTTGTTATCTTTATGGTGCAGAATGAAAGACAAATTAGCTAAAGAATGCTGTGCAAGTCTTTTTATTGCTTTTATGATAATAAGAAGATACTCTATTTGTTTTGATTGGATGGTACAAATTCATTGTCCTGTTACAAATTATTGATATGGTCGAAAGTCAGCACTGCCTGTTTAATACTTACAGGTGTTTCCTTCTGATAGTTTACATTTACAATTTAAATTGCATTTGGAAAGCTTAAATGACTAATCCTCAACTTGTAGGCACTCTTCTTTACGAAAAATATAAATCCAGTGTCAAACATCCTTTTTTTTGTTAAATACACTATTGGTAAAGAATTTTTTACTGGCCCTGTGGAGAGAGAATTACAAATTTTTAGGGGGAAACTGAGGCAGGGCCAGCCTGAGGGCCACACTGGGCCTGTAACAGCAACTATATAACAGTAAGATTATAACATGTCTTGTTTCTAACTGGGGTTAATTTTACCTACTGTTAAAAAGCAGTTGTCTTTTAGAGGAAATAACCACCACCTCTCCAAAGAAAACTATAACTTCAGCATGTATTGTGCAGTTCTAGGAGAAGATACAGAAAATCTTTCACATGAGCCACTCCACCCTCCTCATCCTTCTGAAACTGGACTGCAACAGCAGCTCAAACTCTTTTTACACACAACTTTTCAGATGCCTTCTTCAAAAGACCATCCTCCCTTTCTTCGATCTGCTCACGTCCCCTTCTAAACCCCATGCCAGACAGCCTGGACCTCTGGCACTGCTCAGGCTCTGAACTCAACACATGGAGTGGTACATTTGCTATCCTTAGGGAGCTGCTTGCTCTCTCTATAACTCAATCTCATCTCAAACTGTAATCGTGGCAGTAATGCTTCTGTACAGTGCTTTCACGGCTAATGTTAGAAATCAACACAGAGTCCAAGCCACCATCACTATTTTCAACACGTTCTCAGCTGACAAAAAGATTAAGATTAACTGCATTAATATTTGGGTTATGGCTTCAAACTGAAAGAGAGTAGGTTTAGATCAGATATTAGGAAAACGTTCTTTACTGTAAGGGTGGTGAGGTCCTGGAACAGGTTGCCCAAAGATGTAGATGTCCCATCCCTGGAACTGCTCAAGGCCAGGCTGGACAGGGCTCTGAGCAACCTGGTGTAGCAGAAGATATCCCTGCCATGGCAGGGGGTTGGAAATAAATGGTCTCTAGGGTCTTGTCCAACACAAATCACTCTATGATTCTGTGATGCTATTTATGTTTTATTTAATTGTCTCCTACAAGCCATACACTTACAAGACAATTTTAACGTTATTCCTCCTGTCCTCTCCTGCCGTGTCAGCAGTAACCAGTCTTCTTACTTAGGTTTCCATTCCACATCCATATTTGTGAAAGTTCCCCTTCCTCAGGCACAGGTTAGTCAAAGATAAACAGTGTAATTTTATGACTAACATGATATTTTTCTAATTTTTTTTTAACTAAGTAGTCCATAAATAAGCAATATAAACATGGTTTTCACAGTTGGCAGTATCTGACATTTTCATAAAATGCTGTTCATTTATTATCACTATTAACCCTGCCTCTGACCAACAAAAAAAGTTATACTGGCACATGAACTTATACAACTCCAGCAGATTAACTACACAACACCAGCAGGATCGCATTCAGAGGAAAAATGCCATGTCTTAAAAAATAGATCATAAACTGATGAGGAGCCTACAGCTCCCAAGCCACACTTCGAGTAGCCACAGGCCTTGATTCTTCTGTCAAAGTGTATCAAAGGAAAGGAGCTGCAAAGGGGCTGAGCACTCTGAAGGCTTGCAGAGACAGCAGGTGGTCATTTCAGGTTACTGCTGTTAAAAGGAAGTACTGCGCATGTGTATTCACTTTTAGCACCCAATTAATGTTCTAAAGAGATTCTTGAGCGCTTCTTATAATTTTATTATTTTTCATTTTTATTGTTTTCATGCCCTCTGAGAACCTTGAAAATCCAATGTCTTTCCCTATTAATTTTATTCTTTTCTATTTGACACACTCATTTATCTGAGTTTCTTAGCAAGCCTGAAATTAACATCTTTTTCTTTCTCTGTCCCTTCCTTATTTTGAAAATCTGTCTTGCTTCACACACAGAAAATACAGTATCTTAGATCAAACAGCACAGCACACCACAAAACTCAAAAACTTCATCTCAACTTCCCAGAGCAAGACAAGGACCTGAAGAATAAATTTAAAATATTGACAGCAACAATGTAACAGCAGCCATGAAGTAAATAGTAAGGGAATAAATGTTGGTTTCAGATAGCTTGGGTCCAGGCATTCTGGCATTAAAATTTAGATTGCCAACTTAAAACAACAGAGCACACAGTCAGTAGAGACAACCTTGGACTCCGACTACAGAACTAAGATAGAAATACCAAATCCAGAGCTCCGATCCTGAAATACCTAACTCAGCATGTGCTTAACTTGAAGGCCCCTAAAGCCAGAGCATATGCCACGTAGGATTTCCAAGCTATATTCTTTTACAAGTTACTACTCTTTCCTAATTTGACAGAAGCTTTCTATGCCCTCAGAACTGCCTCACCTAAAAGGAATTGACACTTCTAAGGCAAACCAGCATGCAAACAATCCCACCTTTGCCTACAAAGGGGCAAATCCAATAGTCATTCACTGTGCAGTTAAAACATACCAGGTTGGATACTCGGTGAGAGGGTCTGCAGGTACCTACTTTGGCAAATATGTCACGTGGCAAAGCTTCCCAGCAGTCAGTGAAAAAGGCAATTCAAAGCAAAAAGCAAAGAGGCTCTGAATTGTAATCAGGAAAAGAGTCTCTCTGCTGACAACTACAGAAGATTAGCTATGTAATTTTCCTGGCTAAATTAAACGTGTAAGGTAAAGAGCTAATGTCAAATGATACAAACTGGTGTCCTTTGTCCTAAAATGCAAAGAGATGGTGAAAATAGCATTCAGTAATCTTTCATTCAAGTCAGGTCCTCTTCTCTGGGCTGTTGCTGACTGCTGAATGTAAATTGCACAAATGCTGCTGCATGCAGAGAGTAGATACCAGTAGTCCTTCTGAAGGCATGCTTAAGCTATGCGAGTCACCGTGTCACTTGTGCTATCTCTTTTCTTGTGACTATTGCATCCCTTTCTACACAGTGGATCAGCTTCCAGGGCAAAGTTAAGATGGCTGCTGAGATTGCAGTCCCAGTCAGATTACTTCATGTTTCACATCATTTTCCTGGGGCTAAAGAAAATACGTATGAGGCAAAGCAAACAGCTCTATGACTATCACTCCTATCCAGCTCTGCTTTAGGAATAAACAAGACACACTCTCAATTCTTAGAAAAGCTAGTTAGAAATGCTTACCATCAGGAAATAGTTCTTTAGAGTGGAGATGGTAGAAATGGAGATGACCACTTAGAGGTGTAAGTAGTATGGTAAAGGGTAAGAGGGTATGATTTCAGGCATAGGATTTATGTGCTATTTTCTGCCTACCAGTTAAGGCAGTTTGCCATCCTCATTGTGTGATTTTAAATGACTTTTGAGCAATATAACTCGCTGCACACAATACACAGGACTACAGATTAGTTACCCAAGGAAGTGTTTGCAGCATGTACCTTGCAGATATTTATACTATTTACCGGAACTACCCACAGTGGAAGCACTCACTGCAAGCAATCATGTTGTCAATAACACATGACTGTAAGAGAGCTAATATATGCATAAATGTGAGAAAGCAAGTTTGGCCGAAAAATGAAAACGAGAAAGAGGTTGTTAAAGATTGCTGAGTTGCCTCAAAGCAGGTATTTTCTTCTGAAGAGGGTGTGGATTTGTTAATCCCAGGTGGTCAAGAGAAACATTAGGTTCGTTTTTGTTCATTTAATGCAGCAGCAATACCACTCTTTGTCTAATCGAGTATAGGTGATAAAGTAACCAAGCATCAACAGAAAGACCCACAAAAGGATTAAGTTTAGACTCACAGAATCATTAGGATTGAAAAAGACCTCGAGGGTCATCAAGTCCAACCATTAATCCAGCATCTCCACTGTGTTCATCACGAAACCATGTCCCTAAGTGCCACCTCCACACGATTTTTGAACACTTTCAGGGATAGTGATTCTACAAGTTCCCTGGACACCTGGTTACAATGCCTAATCACTCTTTCAATGAAGAATTTTTCCTAACATCCAATCTAAACCTCCCTTGGTACAGCTTGGGGCCATTTTCTTCCATCTTGTCTGTTTTTACCTGGGAAAAGAGACCAAGCTTGTTTCTGTATATTAGTGTTTCCCTTGGAACATTAGGTCTGAGTAAATTATGAAACTTCAGATTCCATAAACACTTAGAAAAGCATGTGGCTTCCCAGCCTTCAGGTAAAGATCATCTTCCATGTAACCTGTGATCTCCTCTAGATGCTGAGATTCAGGAATAACTGTCCTGGTATAATATAAATAGATTTTTTTCTACAATTTGACTTACCTCAAGGGAGTGGCAGATTTATAGCTTATCTTCCCGTGAAGGAAGGAAAGATTCCTTCACACTTTTATTTTCTTTAACTTCCCTATTTTAATGGAAAAAACCCCCATCTGTTTAGCTTTGTTTAATAAGCAAACATCATACACTCTTACCATAGTAAAACTCGTCCATTATCTTTCAAAAGTCAAACTCACAAATAAAGTAATTGTTCCACATTAGTCTACTTATTTAATAAATAAAGAAGGTGTTGTTACAATCGTCTAACAATCGTTTTCTTAATGCCTGCCTCAGAGAATGATTTGAAAATGTGTCATAGCTTTAAATGTAAACCAACAATAATGATTTTTCATTTTCTAGAATAAACTTTGGTACTGAAAATCTTTTAAAAATAAAACTGCTACAACCCTGCTAATACTTTCTGTTCTCTAAGATATTTCTGAGTAGTTAACATTTCCCTGGCTCCCTTATCTATATCCTACTATTAAAAGCCATTATAAACCATTAAATGTTTTTAAAATAGTTGTCTCAATTTTCCATAACTTTTCCATATGTAATGGATTTTTCTTCTAGCAGAAAATACACCAGCTGCAGTTTTTGGAGGATATCTCTATGCAGCATATTGTACAGAACTTTATTTTTACCCTTCTACTTGTAAAAAAGAAACCAAAGCTGCAGAAATGCGTTGGCCATTAGGAATAACCCACCCTTCCAAAAAGTGAAGATTGGACTGACACTTTCATACAAGATTAAGCTAGCAGAATTCAAATAGAAATGTATGGGGAAAGAAGCCAGAAGTGATGGCATTACCCAATAACAGAAACTGAATTTCAGCCCATGGCCCTCACTATCCACTGCTCTCTTTCTTTGCTCATATTTTTCAAATGATGGTTATCCAATCCTAAATGGATTACTTCAGAAGTTCTGCTTACAGTGACAGTTTGTTTTATGTGATAAATGCACAGGTTAGTTTCTTTCTTTTCCTTTCCTGAATAGAATTGAAAAGTCATTTTCCTAACCTCATTAACACTCTGCTAGTTGTACAAGAGGGTTCACGATGTCCCTTGGAAATATCCCATATTAAAGCATCATGTGAGAAGTGGAGTAGTAAAGGATAAGCATTAGCAGTGAGGACATACCCATACCTCTGAGCACTATCTCTTAGGTTTCTCTCCTGTGTTTCCCTTGGCCTCTGGAGTCACATTCCATTAGCCAACATACTTACTTCACTCTCGTTATTTGAAATCACAACTGTGAGAGTAGTGATATTAGTCAAAATTAGTTTCTATCATGAAACATACAATAAAACAAGATTTTTCTTTGTTCTTCTACTCAAATGGATGCTTGAGAATATCGACTTTCATTTAAAAATGAAACAAAACCTTTATCAATGATGGAGCTAGTGAAGCCTAGTCTGATACCACTCAGTGCTCTCACAGCCTTCTCAGAACACCACAATGAATTCTGACTCTTACATTCATCACATAAAACACCACAGCTGCTACCACAAAGGGTGTGCAACATGCCAGTCTTGCCAGGCTTTCTTTCACTGGAGATGGTAACCATTTTTTTTTCTCTTTGCATTCCATTTACCAGTTCTTTCTGATCTGATTTGAATTGGCTATTTAGGTTCAAAAGTTATTGGAAAAAGTGATGAACAGAGACAGAGAGGTCTCAAGTCCTCCTTTCCTTAAGAAACTAAGTAGAAACCTTCTGTAGATATGAAGAAAATAATTTGAAATATGACTACGTGTATACTCGCTTAAAAGGGAGCAACAACTCTACTCAGGTGTTTTGAAGCTGTTACATGTTTGAATTCTACATTGAGGCAAAAGAAGGCTTATTAAAGAGATTTTGGAAAGGGCAATACAAAATATAAAACAAGAACTCTGTAAAATGTGACTGACCATTTTGCCTCACAAGCAGCTTTACCAAGCTCAGAGAAGGATTCCAAAGAAGCTGTTTCTTACAGGGACTAGGTAGTAAGAAGATTTCTCACAAATCTAACTTACGCCTTTTTATTCAGAAAAGAGCTTATATTTCTACTGCAGGTGGTATTCTGCTATGTATGTTGCTCTTTCAGTACAAAAGATTACAAAAAACAGACTGTAAAGGCTTTAAGATTCACAACACTTGCTTTTCTTTATAACTAGCACCCTATTTACAGAGATCCAATTACTCCACTCATCTTGTTTGCAGACATTAGGTCAACAAATAGGAGGATGGATACACTTTCCTGTGACTTGGGTAATCAACGTGAATAACTGATTCTGAAAATTTTACTCGTGGAGGAGCACTTACAAAATTCCACAAGCCTAATGTGGTTGTAAGATTATTTGATGAACTACATAAAATACACATAGTCATATAAAAAAATCATTAGCAGGTCATGGATAATTCACAGATAGAAAAAGTTATTAAATCCCAAAGTGTTTATATACAGTGAATATCTATGACCCACTTTATTCAGTACATGTGTATTGCAGAAGTATATTGGTTCTTTTCTGGCACTTCATAGACATTTACATATACTGTTTTAACTATTCTACAGTTTTAAGTAAGAAAAAGATGTTAGGTTAACAAGCTGCTTCTGAAAAATCCAGTAATTACAGTGGTTCATAAATCGAAACCTGATAATCCCTCAGATTTGCTTTAAATATTTTCTTGAGTAAGCAATGGAATACAAAACCTGTGTGTTCTATATTTTTATTGGAAAAATGCCTTCAGTGTTTCAGAATAGCAGTTTACAGGAGCTCATTAAATTATTATACAGTTGTTCAGAATCCTGTTCCAGCAGAGTTACTCCATGTGCAAATGCCTATCGATTTCAGTGGAAATCCTCTGGCACTATCTGCTGTGGACCCTTATTTCTTTCCCATTTAAAATCGCCACTACTGTGTTTGCTCATTTCATTTTATTATTGATTCATATCCTGGTGATATCAGAGCTAACATATCCAGAGCAAATCTATGAAACGAGAGAGGCTACAAATCAGAACGCTAATGATAAAGATGGTCATTCACAAAGAGAAGAGTTAACTATTTTTTTAAAGACTGCTAGATATAAAGAAATCTAATCAATAAATGACACTTAATCTTTCTTAGCTCTAATATACCATATATAATCTTATTTGTCTCCATTATTTTAACAGAAACCTCCCTGCAATGTAAGATTAATTCTATTTAATAATTAAAATTACTTAAAAGCAAAATTGACTACTTACAGGTACAAGCACTGATTATGTTAATTTAAATTATAAATGCTTTTTCTTCAGTGTAATCATGTATTTTTAAGTCTTTTAGACAATCATGCTTCAAGCACATTTGCTATGTGAATGGATAACTTTCATATGGTATGAAGTTCCTAATTTAATGAAAGCCTTTTTTCTTTTCTTTTTTCTTTTATTTTTTAATTGAAAGTATTTTTTATTCATTACCTAGTCCTCTTTACATTCAATGACTATAAAAAAATGTACCTGTTTTATCCTTTTGATTGTTTAACAATTTCATGCAGAATTTTTTTTTTTTTTTTTTTTCTGGCAGCGCAGATTTCCATATTTTGCTTGGTTCCTGTGCTGCTTAAACCCGAATAGGGAAACTGATGTAAATACATGCAGATCTGATTCTGCAAAAATACTTATTTAAAAGATCTGTAAGATGGTTGTGGCATAAAAGTACGTACTTGAGTGTTAAAAGCTAGGCAAGGGCTTATGTGCTTTGCTGCACCTTAAAAAACTTAATTTTATATTCAAGGCATTATGGCCAGCCATATGATTGTATGTTCAGATGATGCCTTGTTAATAATCAAGCAGATTCCATGTTTATGAAAACAGCTCACTGAAGAATCAGCTCTTGATATATCATTTACAGGCTATTTACAATCAAATCTCCTTTTAACCCTTCGTAAGAGCATCACAAGTTGCTGTTTAACATATTCAGAATAACCCTAATTGCAATGTGCTGGAAGCTCTAACAGCTCAAATGGATGCTTGAGGGACTGTGGAACCTCAGTAATGACAGGAGAAATGGAATTTAACTCATCTCACTGTAGACATACATATCTAAGCCAGTCGATTATTTCTGCTTTGTAGTTGCAGGAAATTTTAAAAGAGGGTTGTATTTGGGAACATAACAGAGCAAATACACTGCTAATGTGTCTTAAAAGAGCCAGTACATTAAATATAAAAAACAATGCTGAGTCACAAGACAAAAAGACCCCCCCAAAGCCCCAAACAAAAACAGCAACGAAAACAACAAAAAGAAACCACTAACAAACCAACCAACCACAACAAAAACAACAACAAAAAGAAACAACAAACAAACAAACCCACACAAAACAAAACCAACAAAAACACAAACTCTTTTGGCCAAGTATTGCTGAAGAGAAAAACCGGTAAAAAAAGCAATAATCTAGATAAATAAGCCCAAGAACTCTACTAGAGTATAGAGATGTGTGACACAAATTCAGAAGGTTATAAATACTTCTACGGAGGTATTCATTAGTCCAAAATTTTATGAGAGTTCTTGAATGTTCCAGAATCTCTAGTGCTGAAAAAGTACAGAAATATTATCATTAGTGCAACTGTTGTAACCCTATCTAGTTTATCATCCAGTAGCCTATCAACAGTACTTCACAAAAGATTCCAAATAGCATCTTTAACTTTTCAGTGAAAAGCAGAATTTCACTGCGTACAATGTAGGTTTTCTGAATGTGAGCTGGGCATGAAAGCACACATTTCCTAATTGTTTGCCAGATGGATTGTAATTTGTCTGACAGTCACTTTTAAAGGAATGGTCACAGTTTTTGCACCCTATTTTCAGGCAAAAAACAGTTCACAAAGGTCACTCTCCAAAACGGAAATGTCAGACAAATTACCATCCAGGCTGCAAACTCTGCCTCTGAAGGGTACTCAGTATGATTTGTAACTTCAGGGTTTCGGGTTTTTATTGTTCATACTTCTGAGAAAATCACTGTGGAGCTCATTTTTTACAGAGCCTGCAGAGTCAGAACTCCAGCATAAGGAGCTCACAGAAGGCATTACCACCAAACGTGTTGCTCTTTTGTTCACAGAACAGCATCTTACAGAGGTCAAAGGAAAATAACTGATAAGCTGATGCATCTCATCACTGCTGAGATGGCTGACTGAAAGGGGCAAAATCAAAGTTCTGTTTCAAACTTGGATCATCCAGTACATCCTCCACAGCCAATTTCTCAGGAACAATACAGCAAGAGAAAAATCACAGCACCTGCAAACAGCTGAAGAGATTGAAAGGAAGTCTATAGCTGTGTGTTTACAATAGAATGCTTAGATGAAGGTTCAGTTATTAGTTTGCGTGTGTTTATTTTAAACATCCCAATGCAATTTTTTATCACATTCTCTTGAAATTAAAATCATTACCAATATGGATATATTTTATTAAAGAGACCATTATACATCTTCCATCACATACTAAAAATTCATACGAAACCAGACTAAAATCTAAAATTTTTATAGGAATTTAGGTTAAAAATATGCCAGTTTTCCTACTTTTTAATTCTCTTTAACCTATAGTGATGAGGCTTAGGTTAGGGACTCTGAGTTCTGCAAAGATATCATTACGTAAATTATGTACATCTGGATATAGAAACTTGACAACCTGCACTGCCTCATTTTGCATATCATAAGTGGTTTAGCCACTGGTAGCACCTACACTAGGGGATGAGCAGATACATACATAAACGGGGTGTAAATCTCAAAATATTCCTGTGAAGGATCTTCTGTTCAAGTCAACAATGACAAAATCTGCTTTGAAACAAGGAGGCACGTTTGCTCAAAATTCTAGGTTAGAGGCTTTTGTAAAGAGTGGACTCTAGACAGCTCATCAGCAATTAAACATTACTGCCACTTCTGATTCTAAGAGCATGACCAGAGGCAGAAACTGCAGGGCTCAGGACCTGCAGAGCAGGAGCTTAGTGGCTGCCAGCAGTGTCTATTTCATGTTCCCAAATGCTGTTATGGTTGATATTTATGACTAAAGAATAAATAAAATAAAATCATTCTTTTCTTTCCCGGCATTTAGAAATGTTATAGAAAAATCTACAGTAGAAAATATTTCTTACCTGAATCTGGCCTAATTCTGTCTATTCACCAGCCAGATCAAAAAAAAAAGGCTAGTTGTGCATTTAAATCTGGTACTGACGTTACCAGGCAGTGTTCACTTAATTAGGTCGCACACAGCTGTACTGAGTGACAAAGAAAATTTGGTTACATACAGATTGTTCTGATTTTCCCCTATTGTACTTGAAGTGGGTATTTTGGTAAATATCTTTACTTTATTGCACAATTAATAGATGCATCAGTACCTCCTTTAAGTGGTGTGGTTAATGTTATCTGGTGGATTCTTTCTCAAATCACGTGAATCCGATATCTGTCTGTGTAGGTAGATACTTGATATTCCATCACACTATCCAAATCTGTCAAAACTATGAGCAGTTCTTTAGACTTACAAAGATCTGGGAGGGAAATAAAATTTTTGCATTAGAGATGGAGAGCAAGGGCAGAGGCAAATGGAGATGACCAACCCCACACCACAAAGGATATCTGTGCCTTAACTGAAAACTGACCCTGGATTTTTTACATTCAAGCCATGTACCTCAGCCTCTAGACCATCCTCCCAAGTGCAAAGATAACTGCATATTAATTAAAAACTATTAGATGTGCAAGACTTCCATATGCACTCATCACTGAGATTAGTAGGTTTAAAACATTGTGCGTCACTCTAATCTTCCGAGAAAAGGAATTTAAATATATTACCTCATCCCATCCACAGACATCTTTTCCATTATCATTTTAGTGACCTTTAACAAGTGGAGGATAGATGGGAGAAAGTGTGTATTAACATTAAAAATGCTTTTTTGAGGATCTAGAAAAATATTGACTGAGGATCTGCTTTCATACCTTCAATATTGATGTTTTATTAAAAAGGTTTCTTCCTTTTCTTTTATACTTTGGCACTTGCAGCAGTTAATAAGTTAGCACTTCTCATTTCCAATATAGTTATGTCATGTGGCCTGAAGTAAATTAATTATTTCCAGTGTAAGTTAAATAGTCACATTTAAATGTAGCTCTTACAAAAAAAATAGATATTTTCAGTTCAATTCTACTCTAGCAAAATCAAGCAGAAGCCTCTTGAATCTGAATAAAAATCTGAAACCACATGAACTATTAAAATACAGAAAAGTAAAAAAAAAAACCTTGTAAGGTAAATACTAAGATAAATCTCAAAAATTCAGATCATGTCTATATTTCATTGATATAAAATGAAAAGTTCACCCTCAGAATAGCACGGATTAAAAAGTATTTAAGACGTATGTTCTTAAAGATGAAAAATTTTGAAAATGTCTCCTAAAACTTTGCTCCTGAGTTTGCAGATTTTGTGAAAGATATTCAAACATGACAATGATCAAGTAACAAAATTATAAATCAAACAATAAGGACCCAAGTCAAAGATATTTCACCACTAAAAAAATATTCCCTAATGAGTCTTGACACTTCCTTTGTAGTTCCTTGACTATCCAGTTCCCAGCAAAATAATTTAGAAGTGTCAATCAATATATCAATCCCCAACCACAGCTGTAATATTTGGGGGAAGTAATTCAGCTTCTTAGAGCTGTTTACGTGAATTTTTTAAGTCCTGATGTTTTGCTTTAGGAGTTAGCACAGCCTAACAGCAATTACTGTATGCATTTAAATACTGTCCGTGTTGAACAAAAATGTTTGCTACCTTAAAAAACAAGAACTGCAAGAAAATGTCAAACTGCAGAAGGAACCCCACCTCACTGTTAGCTGTGGAAAAAGTGGTTTTTGCACTCATTGCATTCTGGTTTTAATCTGCCTGTAAGACAGTATAACATAATTGAAAAGAAAACAAAAGCCATGATGTAAACAAAAGCAACCTTACTTAGAATAATTGATTTGAATTTCCATCCAGTCTCATTAATGGGTATCCTCAGCAAAAGTTATGAACATTTCATTTTGAAATAGTAATTGCAATTTTTAAAGGTGTATTGGTAAAGATCACTCCAGCTCTCCACATTCCTTCTCTAATGCTCATGCTTTAATTGAGTTAGTCCATCAATGTCATACACTGTTTGGAGAATGGATGCAGGGCTAGCACTGTTAGCACTGCATATGGAAAGGACTTTGATTTAATTAACAACAATATCTCCATAGAGAAATTAAAGGCTATAATCATTCTGTTCTAATAAATTGGATTCGGGCTTTTTATTTGAACAGAGAGCGGTGAATGATGTTCAGGTCTATTTCTTAGAAGTGGCAGGACATGAAATAGAGATAGGTTGCAGAATGTCGGTAAGTTCAAACCACTTAAAAAATAAATTATTACTTCACTTTATTGGAAATGTACCAGGAGCACTGCTCTGCAAACCAGTCCATGAAACACTACCGCTTCCTACCTGTGTGTTTTTTTCACCTGCTGGGATGAAAATTCAGTTTCGACAACAATGCTAAAAATAACCAGGTCTGTACTTCCATCTTGAATGCACAAGATATTCCTTGTTGATTTTGCCTTGGCAGTTAACTCACTGAAAAGGCTGAGTTAAGGTAATTACTCACATGAGGCAATATTCAAAGGAGACCGAGATACTCTGAATATGTGTTGATACCGGCAAATGAATCTCATTCAGCTTCATGGGTTTCCATACATCTTAATTTGTTTTTCATTTTGAACACTCCACTGAGTATCTTTAAAATAATAGCCAAATATATTTGTTTAAAAAAAATCATTCTGGCTAATGCGTGAAGCATAGATTTGAGCTTGGACCGTGAAATAGAGAGAAGATAATGCTCACTTAAATTCTCCCTAAATGCAGTTAAACACCAGCACTGGCAGAACTGTTTTCCAATATTTGATTAAGGTACAGAATGCAGCATTAAATGGGCACATAATGGAATTTATCCCCCGTTTTTTATAGTAGCTTCTAACTTGGTGTGTCAGAGGCAGTAACAACACACAAAAGAAGTAGAAGTAACAGTGGTTGTTCTCATTTTAATCCAGAAATCTTGTATTTTACTGTCAAACAACTAAGAGTGAGAACCTTGCAGAAAGATAAATGGAGCACACTGTTTCTGAAGTAGAAGTACACTAATCAGTACCAAAAGGGAGGACTGATGATGTTAAACAGAACAGGGGACCTGAGAAAAGAGCAAGAACTACTCATAAATGCTCTAGCAACAGCTGATAGGAGACTCTAAAGTATTGATTCTATTTTTTATTTCCCTAGGGTGTAAGCAAGTAAATAAACAGCAGGACCACATCAAAACCAAGACTATTCAAATAGAGATGAGAAAGATCAAAGTAATCATGAATATGTTTTTTCATTGTTTCCTGTTGGTAAATATTGTTAAGTGGAAACATAATAGGAATCCATGAAAGCAGAGCAAGTTATGCATTTTGTCCTAGAAGACAATACATAATAAATAATTAGAACAACAATACACCAGCTTAAGTTTAAAGACAAGAAAAATATGCTATTATTACACACAGAAATCGAATCCAACAATAAGAAATTCTAGAGTATTTTAGAAAACTTCAGGTTGGCCCTTCTGAGTGTGGATAGTTTAGCTTTGCTGTGGTTTTTTTTGCTTGCTTGTTGAAAGAAAAAGCTGTCGCCATCAATAAACAAGGATGATTAGACGCCTTTTGTTAAAGATAATAACATTTCCTCTAGCATGAAAACATTCTTTGAATTGAGTAGTCCTATGAATAATCCTAAAACCTCGCCAAGGCAGTACTTGATTCAAGGTACTGCAATGAAGTAAAAAACACCACCAAAGAACTGTACTTTTATGGCAAAGTACAGCAAGTTCAGTCTCCAGAAAAAAATTTAAGTAAACTCTATACTGAATTTAGCTGCCCTGAGAATTAAACTAGGGAAGAATAATATTTTATGTAGTATTCCAGTAGCTCACTTCTCTATGAGGAAGGCATAATCAAAAATTATAACTCTATTGAATTGTATGAAACCAAGCAATGTTAAATATCTCAAGCATATCATAGAATGCTCTTGATATGCTATATATGCAAATTTAATAATAGGACATAAATTACTATGAATAAATTGTAAGTATCTCTTACTGTCAAAGTTTGTTTACCTTCTTGTTTGCACAAATCTTCCACCTTTTTGAAGATTTTCCATGGAGTATTTCTTCTGATAAGAAAAACAAATATAAGAGCATCAGAAACATTTGCCTTTTTAAAGAAACATTCTGCAGTTCAGGAAGGAAGGAAGGACTAAGATCACAAATACAATTTTAGGAACTATAAATTGTCAAAAGTAATTAAAGAGTTTGCAATCATTAACATCCCCCAGATACCTTCCTTCCTTACATCTTTGAAGTTCAATGGTTTTCAACTTTTAAAAATTTTGAGTCTCCAAATTTTCCAGAGAAGATGCAGCTTACTTCAAAAACTTTTCATACACATAGAATGATGTAGAACATATATTAACTTTTCTTGTACCTTTCCTATTTTGAAATTTTCTTATAAACAATCGCAGATCCTTAGCCCATGAATGACTGAACACAGATCAACACCTTCCAGTGTCCCTATTATAAGCTCCTTGGGGAAGAAATCTATGGTAACCAGTATACAGGTATTGTTTGGAAAGATTTTATTTCAGTTCATCCCTTTATTATCTTCCTGACTCTGCACTGCAGATGCTTTATAGTTTTGGTATTCTATTTAATACACAGTTTTCAAACAAAATCCAGGTAAAAAGAATTAGCTTCCAGAAGATTCAAATAATTATTATTTTTCTTAATGAACATGTTGGACAATACTGGACATTCAGCAAGTGTTCACGTTTCAATCATAATTTTCCAGTGAACTTTAATCTTCCATAACTTTACCCATTATAGTATTTGTGTGGTCCCATTGCTACACTAATATAAATTCACCCAACCCAAATTTTCCTCAGAATAACTGCCATGTTAACTGCTCTTCTGGACTAGATTTGTTTTAAGCAACTCCCATATGTATCGTGGTCCAGCATTAAAATTCAATGTCAGTGTAGGTCATAGACACCAAACTAGGTAACCATTCAATAAGTGGAAGTAGTGGGAATTCTAAGAGATCAATGTAGCTGCCCAGAAAACAAAGCGTATTTCCTGAGGGCTGAAGGATTTTGGCTTCTTTCTTTATAGTTCTGCTCAAATTCTTAAGGTAGCACAAGGAGGGCATTGAATAGCTCACAAAAACTTCCAGAAAACAGTCGTAGAAATAGGAAATGAAGTTAATGTGATGTCAATGAAGCTTGTAAATACATCACTCTAAGCTCAAAACTACATCAATTTAATGCACATAATGAACACCAGTATCGTCTTGTTTACAATCCAGACACTCCTTAGACATGGCAGCCACACAATAGCACCTGCTTGACTTTGAACATTAATTTAAGAATTTTGGGGGTTTGGTTTTTTGTTTGTTTGGAGTTTTTTTGGGGGGAGTGTGCTGTGTTGTTTTGGTTGGTTGGGAGGGCTTATTGGGGTGTTATTGGGGGTTTTTTCCATGCAATTGTATAATAATGAGATGAGTTATTCTCCCACTAAAGAAAGTGTGACTTAAGGCTGACTTATCATGGAGAGCCACTGTGGCCAATCATTGCTTCTTCTGGGCAGAGAAGAACAGTCTGAAGCTCAGCAAAGGCAAATGCAGGGTCCTGGTGAAGAATATAGATGCAGGACAAAAACCCACCTTGTCTACACCCCACCTTCATGAGTCTCAGTATTGTTCTGCTGTCAGCAAGTAGTATAGCTCAAAATCCTCCAGCGTCTCTCTAGAGCAGATAGTCTACCTGAAAAACATAACAGCTTATCAACTTGCTGAGTTAGATCAAGCAGAGCTATATAATTCAAAGTCTCATGTGGAGACCAGTGCAGTTTCACATAATGGAGTTTTTCGGTTTTCTAACTCTTCACTCAAAAAAAGTAAAAAACTTCACATGAAATCATTGTGTTAAATTTTAAGACTGCAAAGTAAAGCACTCCAAAAGGTAGGAAATAAAATAAAAGTGTACTGTGCAACAGAGCTCAGATCCTTCAGCCACAAACATTGCAATTTCAATGTTGGCTTACACAACACGTGCATGCCATGTGCCCATTCGCCTTTTCTTCTCCCTGCTCTGAGCCTTCTGGCCCAAATGACCCACAATCTTTCATTAGAAAAAGGCCAAGCACTGTGAATGAGTCGGTTTTGTCCTTTGGAAAAGAAGAATGGTGATATCAAATCAGGTGGACCTTCTCTCTGGTGACCCTAATACAGAGCCATAACTGACGATTCAGATCCGGTATAAAATAAAATAAGCATATGGTGAAATAAATTCCCTGGAGTCCGGTGATTTGCAGCTCAGATGTTTCTAAAACTGATGTAATGGATATTCAAATCAACAGGAACTCAGCTTTGAATTCAGAAAGTACTGTATTAATACTAAAACTGATGTAAAACTGGATCAAGTCTGACACTCAAAATTAGTGAAAACTTTTGGCTTTAAATTCTGCTCTGAACAGGGATAAGAAAGGAGAAATGAAGAAAATCTTGAGATTGCTGTGAAGATAAATTCCTTAGGTTTTGTGAAGTAGTTCAATCCTACATCTAGAGCATATAATAAATGGGCACACAAAGAAATCAGTAATTTTGTATTCTGCAGAGTTTGGATGGCAAAGGAAATAAGGCTTGGGGATATGTACCTTATGATTCAGTACAAGCAAATGTTGAACAATTATCCTCATGGTGACCACTGTACAGTTGTGTATAAGTGCACGTACAAACTACATATATACACATATGGTGTAAAGGGCAGGGGTCCTGTGGAGGGGAGAAACTATGTCAAGTGCTAATTAAAACCTTTCCTGCTATAGATTCATTGAGGAGCTGAATAAAATTTCCATAGATTTCCCACATTCTGACATTTGAAAACATGATTTTCTATTTTTCTTAATGTGTGTGTCTGGGGTGCAAAATGCATACATTTATATTTACAAAAAGTCTACTGATTGACAGAATTACTTTTAAATGTCCTTTGAGACACAGGAAACACTTTCCCTTTGGTTATGTTGTTTTTTAAAGATATACATGGAATACACATGCACTTGAAATATTTCATTACATTATTTTAAATAATCATAATAATTCAACTTGATTTGTATCTTTCAAGTTCTTTTTTTCCCTGTGTAATGAAGTTGACTTCATTAAGGAGTCAGATGATGTCTGCTTCCCACAAGAATAGAGAAAGGACTATTGAGAACATATTCTCTTCCTTCTCTTTTAGGTCATTTTGATATATAACTTAATTCCTTACTAACGCTTTCAGAGGCATACTGAAGCCTCCAGACTACTTAAATGTAGTAAGCATTTAAGCACTGCTGAGCCTTGACCTAGCCTGTCCCAGCTGTGGGACTTACTACAGGCAAGATCAGTTTATAGACACTTGCCTTCGGGCCTCCAATCAGTAAAAGAGCAAACCACAGAAGTCACAGAATCTCTGCAGCTTATCTACACAAAACTTCAAGTGATGTGGAAAGACCTACCCTGGATTTTGGTACTGAGATGAATTTCTCTCCAAGAGGAAACATTGCTGTGAGCAGTGACAAGAAGCAAGATAGCTATCAAAACAATTTTATATAAAGGATATTAAATCCTTATTTTATTTACCGTCCTTCTGAAATTTCTATCTTTGGACTGACTTGTATTTATACACTTCCCCTTAAATCATTGCAGAGTTTTTTCACAGGTTTTACTCGACAAATTTACCTCTTCCAGAGTCTTGCTTCATCCCTCAGGAGTACACCAAAAGCTCATAAAAGCATATTGCAAACTTTTAAAACTATTATTTAGATTCTTTGGAAGAAAAGTCTGAGTTATAGAAAGTCAGATGATTAGGAAGCCTTTGGGTGCATTCTGATTCTAGACTTGTTCCTGTAAAGTCTCTGTTTCATTCTGAGGGAATGCAATAAGTCAGAAACATCAGAGTATACAAGGAAGCAGCATCTTGCCAACCAGCATCAGTACAGAAAGAAAAATGAACAGTAGTCTTCAGTACATGAAGGAGATAAGAAGAGCTGTCTGGGTCTCACTCATTCTCATACAGCTTCTGCTTCCAACATTTCATAATTATTTGCTTCTACTTCCATGCCGCGGTTAAGAAAAAGCTCAGGTTGTTACTAAAATGTCACTAAGCAGTGTATCTGAGGATATACATTTGAAATCTATGTATAGAGGTACAATTGATTCATCTGACCTTTCCATGTTAATGTGCATACAGATATTCTAATGGCTAATGCAGGAAGCTACTGCATGTGCCACACCATACTTCCACTTGTTTCAGCCTTCCACTTTGTTTACAAGCATCAAAATGCCAATACAAAAAAAAAAAAAAAAAAAAAAAAGGCACTCAAAAACTTTAACTATAATGAAACCTAGGAGATTTTTCATTTGCTTTCATCCGAAGAGCACAAGATTAAACTGAAACTCTTCAGTAAGCTGCTTGTAAAGCGACAAGAAAGACCTTAGAAAATAAGTATATCTGCACTCCTAGCAGATATCCTAGCAGACACCAAAGGATGCAGAACAACCTACAGACAGCAGCTACCCCAACTTTGAAGGAGCTCGCCCAGGCTTCCACATCTCAGTAGCACGAAGCTCCCGCAGACATATCGATCCTGTTGGACTGTAGTTCACCTTGTCCTGGTGTACTCCCAACGAAAAAACGGTGCACCCTGTTAAGGAAAATTGTGTTCAGTGTGCCAGGGGCACATACTTTACTTCTGTTCATGAATTGCCACAACTGTGTTTCAGCTAAGACGTCACCTCTCTGTTAGTTGCCCTATTTGATGTTGAAGCTAACCCTGACTGCTGTATGCAGAAAGCAGGACACTTATTAAGAAATAAATGCAAGTCCTCTACTAAACAAAAAATGCTTTATGTTTGACTTAGAAATCAGCGCTTAAGAACACACGCATTTCAAAGGCAGCGACACTGAAACATTATCGATCCACCAACACACTTCTATCTATGGCTGTGGGCATGTTCTTGTTTGCTTGTGGGGAAGCATTTTCTTTGTAAATTAAT